>JAOYMZ010000629.1:0-10024 GCA_025802335.1 Pinguicula primuliflora | reverse complement strand
GGCAACGAAATCATATAGATGTAAATTTAGATGTAAATTTATAGGTAAGTTGAACCTGTCCCATATATATATATATAAGTCAGGATAAGCATCTGCAAGTGTCGAATTATCCAGCCATAGGTCATTCCAAAATCTTATATTCCTGCCATTGCCAATATGTATATGAAGTTGATGTCTAAACCACGTTGTGTTTAGAACATACTTCTTAATGTCTCTCCACCAAATTGAGTCTTTAGGATCTACAGGAGTGTTGTTTATATCAAGGAAATTGTAGAGTGTTGTAAGTGTTTGTCTCCATCGGGTGTCTTTCTCAGAGTAACCTGAAGCCACATCTTCCAAGCAATGCAATGTTAAATTTCTTTACAGATTTTATTCCTAGGTCACCCCTTCGATTAGGATAGCATAATACTTTCCACTTTACACAAGTCACTTTTCTCTAACCTGTAGAAGAGCTACCCCATAGGAATTTTGAATAATGGTTTCAATCCTATCTGGTACACTAGCAAGAGCTTTATAGATAGACAACTAATATAGGGACAGTGAAGTGAGGACCAATTTCACCAATATGATACAACCATCAAACGAGATATGTGTCTTGTCCCGGACATGAGATCTATTAGAGAGGGCATCAATTAACGTTGACCAGGTACTTTCCAGCCTAGGGTTAGCTCCCACCTTTATCCCTAGAGAGATGAATGGGATAGATCCTAACTTGCAATGTAGTATGGTCTTGTGATCTTCCAGCCTATAATCTGGTATATTGATAGAAAAGAGTTTGCTTTTCTGAACGTTGACCTTTAAGCCTGAGATTAATTCAAAGATCCGAAGCACCCTTTTAATTGTCAGAATATCTTCTCTAGAACCTCCTCCAAAGATAATTGTATCGTTAGTGAATTGCTGATGTGTAATCTGCAATCTGCATGCACCAATTCTATAGCCAGTAGGTTTAGAGCAGCACTTCTAGATAGTAACTCGTGTAAACCAGCAACATCAACTGCATATAATAGTGGAGAAAGGGAGTCTCCTTGTCAGAGTTAGGGTTGGCAATGGGGCGGGGCAGGTCAGGGCTGCCCCAAACCCGTCCCGCCACCAACTGGGGCGGACCCAGACCCGCCCCGCCCCGGAAACTAATTTAAAAAGAAAAAAATAAATGTTAATTAGGTTCGAAATATAGTAATTTGAAGTATACATCATAAATCTTCTAAAATACGCTCAAAATACATCATATAATAGTTTATTGATTCTCATCTTCATCATGTAAATATTCTAAAACACTCTCGAGATGAGCTGCAGCATTTCCCACATTAAAGAAATCTAAAATTAAATTGACGACATCAAATAAAACTAAAATATTTTACAGTTTAAAGTTTAATATAATTTAATTCTACTCAATTTAATTCATTTTACCGTTTAAAGTTTAATATAATTATATATATATAATTATTATTTTTTAAATAGTGCGGGTCCGGGTCCGATGCGGGTCTGGGACCCCGGACCCGTCCCACCGGGACGGGGCGATTCTGCCAACCCTAGTCAGAGTTCCCTCTCCATTTTAAACTGACCAAAAGAATTACCATTTATGGTAATTGATAGGTGGGCAGATTCTAGACCGTCTTTAGTCCAACGATATGACTTCGGATTGAATCCATTTGCTGCAAAGATATCTCATTGAAATTCCCATCTTAAATTGTCAAATGCGTGCTTTTCTCTCTCGTTTGTAACGTCTCTCTCCGCGAAAAGTCATCCTTGTCGCAAATGGCTACTTTCCCTTCGGCAAATTGTCATCTGAAACAAGCTCCACCCCTCCACTGACAGTACATTATGGAGGTGGATATGGAGAAAATCCCACCTGCTCCTACTAACCCTCCCTAGCAAGAAAATGAAGTGAATTTCCAATCATCCGTACAACCCAATTTCTCGTCCAAATCGGACCCACCGAATGTCAAAATTGCATCTTTCAAAGAGAAATTCCTTCAAGGCTTACAAGCGGCCAACCCCCAGGCATTCTTCCAAGGTTTGCACACAAAGCCGATCAATCTGGAATAAGGGGATGTCTTGCACGAACCAGTAGATGGCATCCCTTCCATCACATTCTCCGAAAAGATCCACCAGAAGATCACGGAGAACCTAGGATTCAGCTTGGTTCTGAAGCCACTGGACAGGGATTTTAATTATAGAACTCTCTACTAGAAATTGATGCAAATGTGGCTCCCCCGAGGCAACATACACATCATGGATTTAGCCAATGGGTATACTCTGCTCAAGTTTTTTTTGGTAACCTATGAATATCCAAGTCCTTCGGACATTCCTAGTCCCATAGGGGTTCATACACGACGACCCCTACGAACGAATCAGTTGAATTAGGGTCAAAGCTCTAGGCCGTGGCCCAAATGAGTTGTTTTGTCCCCAGTGGGATTGGAACCTGAATCCCCAATTGTGGGATTCAGGTCCTCCACCACTAGGACAACCCACTTGGGTTTATACTCTGCTCAAGTTGGACATGAAGGAGGACTATACGAAGATTATCAAAGGTGGCCCTTACTCTTTGATGGGGCACGTCATGATTATCCTTCCATGGGTTAGATATTTTGACACAAAGGCCAGCCACCTATCCTCTGTAGCGATGTGGGTGAGAATTCCTGATTTACCACCGAATTTCTTTCAATTAGACCCCTTGCGGGCCATTGCAGAACCTCTGGGATCCTTCTTACGGGCTAATGAACACACCATGGTGGCTGAGCGGGGGCAATTTGCACGTCTTGCCATCCGAATAAACCTCAACAAGCCTCTAATCCCGACACTGATTGTAGACGGTAAGTCATATAAAGTCCAATATGAGGATCTTCACAACATATGTTTTGTTTGTGGCAGGTATGGACATGGCCGAGATCATTGCCCAGAGAAGAAGTATGGTGCTCAGGACTCTACATCTGTGGAGGATGCTATAGCCCAAAACAGAGAAAAGGAAGTAAAGTAAGGTAATAGTAACCCTTTGCCGGAAGGGAGCAGTGGTACAAAAGAAGGAAAATCATTGTTTGCTGCCCCCGGTGAGTGGCTCGTTGTGGAACGACCATGGTGCACAAATGGTAATTTCAATGCTGGATCCTCTAGGCCCTCATATATTAGCCAGACCCCATCCCGATTCGCAGCCCTGGATATAGATACTCCAAACACCAACACAAACGAGTCTCTTTAGCAGAAGGATCTGCCAACTTTCAACTACATGCATAGTGTTCCTAGAAAGTACCCAAATTCCTCAAAACCCCAAGCATCCACCTCGAACAAACGGAGGAAAGCGTCTGTCCCTCAGAAAGACAGTGGCAAGAAGGGTCTCATGGTCAACACACCATCAATCATTCAAGAAACAAGATTCATGCCCCCACCTATCTTCCCCGTTCCCAAGCCATTTTAGCATCTCACTGTTGTAAAGGAGCTCCATTCAACTGGGAAAGAATTGGAGCAGAAAGACCACATCGATCACCCAAGTGAATTAGAGGACAGGATGCAGGTGCAGACAGCTTCAGAACCCCAAGGGAATTCTTTACAGACATCCCAAACAGTTGTGAAGATCCCACACCCGTCAAGTACCCACACTGTTGGTGGCACCCTCCTTGACGGCAACAGTATGGAGGTAGATCTGAGAGACCCTCCTGAGAAGGGGTTCTATGTGGGAAACTAGGGGCGGGTTGAGTTTAACCCTCCCCCTGAAGACAATACTCTTGCTATGGATCTCACTGAAGACATCCCACAAGGATATCGAGATTATCCGAGATCTCAACTTTAGGACCTTGCTATTGATATTGTGGAAGACCAGGATCCACGATCAGTCCAAGTATCACGAACTATCTATTTGTACATATATTTAAATGACAACTACAAACTTGATTTGTTGGAATTGCCAAGGTCTGGCATTCATCATTATTTATCAAGCCTCGATGGTCATCTTACTAGAACCGCGAACAAGTGGTGACATAGTGCAATATGTCATCGAGAAAATTGTTCTACCATTCTCACACCGAGTAGAGGCCCAAGGATTTTTGGGAGGAATATGGATTCTATGGAAAGCAGGGATAACAGTTCGGGTGATAGAAAACTACTGACAATTTATACATATGTTTGACAATCGAGGATCAATTGTCATTCCTATGATCAGCGATTTATGGAAGTCCACAGAGATCGTTCAGGTGGCATATTTGGAACAGACTCAGAGACATCGCAAATGATACCGTAGGGCCATGGATCCTGTGAGGGGACTTCAATGCTTTCACTCACTCGGCTGAGAAATCTGGAGGCCACCCCTTGACAGGTTGTGTAAAGTTTCGTACTTTTATTAGATGTGCTAACCTCTTGGATGTTGGTTTTACAGGAGCCAAGTTTACATGGAAAAGAGGATCATGCCAAGAAAGATTAGATCGAGTGCTAATTAACCCTGAGGCGACATCTCTATTTGAATGTGTATCGGTATGACAGTCGGCGAGGATAGTATCAGATCATTGTGCACTGATATGATCATTAGACAGTTGACTCCAAACGGCTCAAATTGACAAACCCTTCTATTATCTAATGGCACGGGAATATCACGAGGATTGGAACTTGTGGCTACAGAACCACTGGTGAAACTCTGGAAAACTGCACAGGGACTTGTTAAATCTATGTAGTGTTTTGGAGGATTGAAAGCATATTTTTGGAGACCTGATCATCCAAAAAAGATGACTATTGGGTCGCTTAGAGGGTCTTCAGAAGTTGGATCAGAGAACGATGAATGCAGGTTTATTCAGATTGGAAAGATCCTTACGGGAGCGGCTAGAGAAAATTCTTGCACAGGAGCATCCATTGAAACTGCAGAACAGGCATTCTATTTGGTAGGTGAAGGGGGACAGAAATTCATGCCTCTTTCACGAATTACACAAAGCAAAGAGGAAATCCGTGACACTGAGAAACCATAGATCCTGCACTAAATCGAATGGTTCACTCAGCTTTTCAGGAGAGGCAGCTGGATCTTGAGATAAACAGGGGAACCATCGTGTTGGTATCCAAAGTATCCCCACCCTCCCAACCAGGTCATTTCCGCCCCATATGTCTACTAAATGTGGCGGCAAAAATCATATCTAAGGTCATCACCAACAAACTCGGCCCATTGATGCCGAAACTTGTCTCTCCGATCCAAAGCAACTTCATAGCAGAGAGAAGTATCATTGAAAATATTGTCCTAGTATAGGTGGCGATCCATGAAACGGAGCGAAAATGGTCCAATTCGAAATGGATGGCGCTGAAGTTAGATATAACTAAAGCTTTAGATCGGCTTCGTTGGAGCTTTAGATTGGAATTCCTTTATCCCTATCAGAGCTCATAATGGATACTCTAGATTCTAGCTCCCTTCAGATTCTCTGGGATGGACAACTGGGAACCACCTTAAACCCAATGTGGGGTGCGGTAAGGAGACCCGATCTCCCCGTACTTATTTGTTCTTTTCATCGAGAGGTTAACACAACAAATTGAATCTAAGGTGGAGTCAGTTGAGTGGCAACCACTGGTATTTCGAAGATGTGGAGCACCTCTTTCCCATGTCATGTTCACCGACGATGTGGTATTATTTGCGAAAGCATGACCTGAATAGGCGAAAATTATCAAGCTCGCCTTAGACCAGTTTGGAGATGCATCAAGGTTGGAAATAAACGTGGAGAAATCAAGTGTATACTTCTCCGTTGGAGTGGACCAAACTAGTCAAGAGGAAATCAGTGCACTGCTGAATATGCAAATTACTTCCTGCATTGGTAAATATCTTTGCTCTGAAATCTGTCATGGCAGGCAACTAAGGAGCAGCTATGCAATACAAACTACAAAAGTTTCTAGAAAGGTAGAGAAATGGAGTGAGAGGAAGATATCACTTGCTGGAAGATTAACCCTATGTCAATCCGTTTTGGGAAGTATGTCGACCTACCTAATGCAATGTCAATTACTCCTCAAATCCACATATAGAGAGCTTGACAAGCTAAACAAAGTTTTCCTTTGGAAAGGAGGATGCTCCTCCAAGTGGCCATCACCTATCAAATGGGAAACTATATGCCAGCCAAAATCTCGTGGAGGATTGGGACTTCGACAATCAAGTGATCATAATATAGCTCTCATACTCAATCTAGCATGGGATTTAGTCTCGCCGGAAGTGAAACCATGGAAAGTCATATTCTTGGCAAAGTATAACATTGAAGAATCGAGACTTATCTTGACACTGCCCCATCATAAAGGATCCATCCTATACAAGCATTTACAAAAGGTTTGGCCAGTGCTTATGGGGGGTATTCAATGGATCATTGGAAGGGGGATGTCTGCAGATTCTGGGAAGACCATTAGATAATGCACAAAGGCCCCCTGATCAACCAAGTAAGCCCTCACCTCATTGAACCAAGTTCTACAGTTAACTCTTACTCCTTAACTGCAGGGGATTGGGGCTGGGAACACCTGACCAGTATTCTGTCTGAAGATATTCTCCTGGAGATCAGGGGCATCCCCCCACCAAACGAAAATGCAGGGAGGGATGCGCTGGGATGGAAGCTTTCACCCTGAGGCTACTTCATAGCAAAATCAGCTTATCAACTTATTGGGGAATTGGCTTGGCAGCAAGAAGAGCCCACCTGGAAGGCCATCTAGAAACTTCAAGTCCCTGAACGAGTCCGTTTATGCATGTGGAAACTTTACAGGAACATCTTGTGGACGAATCATGAGAGAAAGAGACGGAAGATAGCAGACATGGCAAAATGCCACCTGCGCCCCTTCGAGGAAATTGCTCTGCACATCATGCGAGATTGCTTCAGGAGCTCGCGTGTGTGGTCCTCACTGCTACCCCATCAAGGAGTCACATTCTGGCAGGAGGTAAGTTTAGTGAGTTGGATTGAAGCTAATCTGCTTACTTCTGATGTCATAGGAGACATTCCATGGGGAACCTGGTTTGCCGCGACTTGCTGGTCACTATGGAACATAAGGAATGAAGAGATCTTCAAGTATACAGTGACACACACAAGACACATTCCAATCCAGATAGCAGTGCTCGTCCAGGAGACGTACAGGAGCTTCAACATCCAGGGAAGCACGAAGAGAAAATGGCAAGACGACCCACCTCAACACCATAGGCCAGGAGACAATTCCCAGACCAGGAGTCTACCAGATGTGAGGGAACTCGTACGAAAAGAGGAGACACCCTCACACACCTGTGTTCTCCTCGTGGACGGAGCTGCAGGTCGCTCTATCGCAGGTTTGGGCAGGGTAATAGCAGATGAACAAGGACAGATCATCAAGACATTCTCCAGGAAAATCAGGAAGGCATCACCCCTTACGGCTGAGCTCTGGGCACTACTGGACAGTCAATTTCAGGTGGCAAGAATCGGGTTAGTTAGTATTCTGTGCTTGAGTGATGCCTCTGAGGTAGTAGACATGATATCTATGAGGCCAAATGGGACAAGAGGTCACCCATTACTGAACAGAATTCACCAGGCCCGACAGGTTTTTGTATGGTTCAAAATCATACATATACCACACTGGTGGAATGCCATTGCGGATGCTCTGGCCAAGCAAGGTCTAAACTGGCCGGACTTCAAGCATCGTGTATCAGCTCCTGGAATGACTAACAACGTGGAGGATGTGCTTTCAATGGCCCTCAGCCAAATGACCTCCAGTGACACTGTTTTAATGGAAAGGCAGGTCAGGATGCTCACAATCGAGAGGGGATCCCATCATACTGATCAGATCCCGGAATGGCATGCAGTTCACTCTCCTTAGCTTTTTTTACCTTTCTTTCTGTACTGAACATTACCTGGCATTTGATGCCACCCCAATATGTAAAAAAAATGTCAAATGCCCTCTGGAAATCTACCTTCAAGATCGAACATTCCTTCTTGCGTTCTTAGCATCATTCAGGATTTCGTTATGAGTACTATATTGTCATGAAAAATTAGGCTATTTCAGGGACCCATTAATAACTGTGTGTACTAAATACACCTACTTAGGAAATGAGAAATATATGTACATATAGTTATGAATAAGCGAGATTGATGAAGATTGAGAAAAGTAAAATTTACCTTACTTTGTTAGAACACAATATTGTTATCCCTGATTAGCATCTTTCCTTAATTCATCGTATATTCCATATATCTTGTAATATGTGATCTATATAACATAATATATACAATCAGTTGAATCATTGAGGATTCACGGCACATTCCCCTCACAATTTGCTTCAGTCTATTCTCTTTTTTTCATGGTATCAAAGCAATCTTGCTCACGCATCTTTCGATCCTAATTCAAGAAGTTTATCCTTTTCTTGTACCTCTTGCTTCATACGAGAACAAAATTTTCACTATTTTCGTACCACCAGATTCATACACTCAAGAAGTCAGAATTTTCACTGTTTCTTGAACCCACTTCTATTGCTGTCGAGGGGTTTCACCACCCCCAATGTTTCTCCTCTAATCTCTATCAAACTTGACAGATCTAATTATCTGATGTGGGTATCTCAACTCACACCAGTACTCGGAAGCAATGATTTGATTGAATTTGTGGATGGATCCACAATCTGCCCGCCCCAATTTTTGGAAACTGCAAAAATTGATGGAGAACCAGTGAAGAAGGTTCCCAATCCTGCTTACACTATTTGGTATAAGAAAGATCAGTTCGTGTTGTCCCTGATTGTTGGCACTCTGGACAGCTGTTGCCTACCTGTGATTTTTTGACTGAAGAATACTCAGGCGACTTAGACTGGACTTGCCCGGAAGTACACTTCACACAACAAGTCATACCTAAATATTCTCAGGCATCAACTTCAAAACTTGAAACAAGGTTCAAAAACATGCTGAGTTCCTAGACTTTGCTAAACTCACCTCTGCTCAACTTGCTACCTCAGGAAATCTTGTAGAAGATGATGATCTCATCACGCAATCAAACCTTTAACTCGTTTGTGCATAATGTAAATTTTGCACGAAGAAACAATGCTGCTATGTGTTGGGAAGAATCTGAGCATGATTGCTTGAAGCAGAGGCATTGATGACTGAACAAAATCGATTACCGGATCTGGATCGGGTCTAACCCGCAAAATATTTACAATTAATACGGTATTTTAATTCGATGGTCAAGATTAGTTTCGGCATACTATTGTTTTTAATCGGCATATAAGGGCCGGTTGCAGAAAATTTCCGCTATCATCTGACAGTATGTTGACACTACAAGGCTATACCTATAACTGAACCCCTCTCTTAGTTTGGAATTTTTTTAATATTGCCTTGTTAGAACAATTTTTTTTTAAAATGCTCTCTTAGTCGCTTTTGGAGCGAGTAAGACAGGTTACTCGCTCCCGGAGCGAGTAACTTTTTTCATACTCGTTCCGGAAGCGAGTAAAAAATTAATTATTATAAATTATGTAATTAAGAATATTAATGACAGCATTAATGAATAAACCCTTCTCCCTCCATAAGTCTTACTCGCTTCCGTGGTGGGGAGGACGGATTCGTTCAGTTCGAAGAAGGCCAAGCTCGACATACGCTCTTCAATTTCGAAGACTCAGGAGCTGTTCTCAGAGAAGGCGGAGAGGGTATTACCGGAGATGAACAAGGTACGCCACCGACAACCCATTATCTCTACCGGCTCTGCCTCCAGTTTCCAGCTCCATTCTCAAGCCTCCGTTGGGGGAACTTCTTCGCACAAGGACTACAAGGAACTCACATTCGCCAGGCTCGCACGAGATACGGCTCGGGTCAAAGCGATTCAGACTAGGATAGATCTGGTGAATCTGGGCATAAAGAAAGCAGATCGAATGCCTACGGAAGTGGAGATGGGAGACGAGAAGATATCAGGTCCGATTACCTCTGGCACCAGTCAGGGCAGTGGAGAGTATTTCTGTCGGGTTGGAGTCGGGAACCCACCTACGCCATCCTACTTGGTGCTTAATACATGGAGAGTTGTGAACTGGGTCCAATGTGTGCCTTGTACAGATTGCTACCAACATCTCTATGTAGGGTGCTGTACACCAGAGTTTCAT
>JAOYMZ010000628.1:0-10024 GCA_025802335.1 Pinguicula primuliflora | reverse complement strand
TGTGTTCCTGCAATAGAACTCCATGAAGCAAGTATGGAAATTCATGGTTTACTTTACTGTAGTATTATAGTAACTTCTCAGTATGTAGGTTGAGGTTTGATGTAGTTCTGACTAGGCCGTTGTAAATGTGTGTAGAGTAATTTGTGAATCTTTACGTTAAAAAATAGAAGGGTAATAAGTAATTTTTAAGTGGGATTAAATAATCAGCTCATTTTGTAGGGATTGAGTAATCCCACATAATGCAGGATTAGAGACGGGTCGTGGGATTCAATCCTTCGACCCGGCAAAAAATTAAATTGGATACCGAACGCATGATTAAAATGGATTACTTTCATAATCATGAAGTTATCATTAAGTAATATGTTTACCGAACACACCCTAGGAGATTTTGATGTTGTAAAAATGAGAAATGACAAATTATCAAAAGTTCTTGGCAAATGAGATATTCTCGTGGAGATGGAGAATGGTAACAGACTACTCCTGAAGGATGTCAGGCATGTTCCAGAAATGCGCCAGAATCTTATTTCTGTTCACAGACTTGATGAGAAAGTTTTTGCAACACCTTCTACAATGACTAGTGGAAGCTCACCAAAGAGTCTTTGGTGATTGTTAAAGGCATGAAACATTCGAAGGTGTATCAAAGCAATTTTTTTTTGACAGAATGTGGGTTGCCTCCCTTTAATAATTGTAGAAATTCTTACCAAACTATTGCCGACGCGACAATTATCTACAAAAAAATCTTCCAAATTTTGTGTGCATGTGATTGGTTTCCTTTGAAATTCCAGTCTTCATATATACCCTCTTTTTGTTGGAGCGAGATCCAAAAGTGGCATCTTTAATGGATTTGCATCATTGATCCTGCTTCTCATTGTAGCACCCAACTTCTTTGCTAACACTATAAGGGGCAGCTTAGTGGGAGTGTTATATGCTTAGCCATTGGATGCTACTTGCTGCAGGAACACATCAGAGCATCTGGTGGATTCAGGAATTCATTTACGAAGAGCAACGGGATTTCAAACTCTGTTAGGATACTTCTGCTGTTTGTATATCCTGCTTGGGCACTCGTAATGTACTTGCTTTAGAGTAAAAATGTAGTGAGCTTGCTAGAACCACCCGTCCACGACCGTTTTCGTTGTAAAATCTTGGCGTTTGTGGTATCCTGAAAACAACGTGTTGTTTTCTGTGTTGAGGATGTTTTTTGGTTTGAGATTGTTTTGATGATTCGTATGAATGGGAAAGACGAAAAACACACAATTTACGTGGTTCGAAAAATAAACCTTACTTCACGGAAGAGAGAATATTTCTCTTCTTCTTCTTTTTGTTTTCTTGACACACACACACACACACACACATATATATATAAGAGTTACAATACATGATCTCCACCTCCTAATAATCCGACAAATCACAGGAACGTGATAAGAGAAGATATGGTGAGATTTCTTCCTTATCTAACACACGGTTTTCTCAACAGTTTTCTCAACACTCCCCTCAAGTTCGGTGTAGGGCGCCCAACACCTAACTTGCCCAATACTGCATGAAATAGGCATCCATTTACTGCCTTGGTAAAGATGTCGGCTAGCTGATCTTCAGATTGAACAAAAGGAAGCGTAATGCACTCACTTTCAAGCTTCTCCTTGAAGAAGTAACGATCTACTTCCACATGTTTGGTCCTATCGTGCTGGACTGGATTCTGTGCAATTTGAATAGCCGCTCGATTGTCACACATTAGAGGGCATGCCTGAGATGACACAAGCCCTAATTCCGTCATTAGTTTCTTGATCCACAATACTTCAGCTACTCCTCGAACCATGCCCCAGAATTCTGCTTCAGCACTAGATAATGCGACCACCTTCAGTTTCTTGCTTCTCCATGTGACAAGGTTGCCACCAACTATTGTAAAGTATCCAGGTGTAGACCATCGATCCACCGAATTACTCGCCCAATCAGCATCTGTGTAGGCCTCAACTCTCAAATGTCCATTCCTCCGAAAGAGAATTCCAGTATCAGGAGATCCCTTCAAATATCCCAAAATCCTCGAGGCTGCTTCCATGTGGTGGGTTTGGGGGTTGTGCATGAACTGACTGACAACCCTCACAGCATATGAAATGTCTGGACGTGTGTGTGCCAAGTATATAAGCTTCCCTACAAGGTGTTGATATCTTTCTTTGTCTGCACTTTCGACCCCTTCTTTATTCTTCAGACCGTGGTTCATATTCATAAGTGTGTCCATGGGTTTGCATTCTAACAGCCTGTTTCAGCCAGTAAATTCAAGATGTACTTCTTCTGCACGATATATATACCCTGTCGAGACCGAGATACCTCAATCCCAAGAAAATACTTTAGGGCCCCCAAGTCTTTCATCTCAAATTCCTTGAATAGATTCTCTCTCAAGTTTTCAATCTCGACTGCATCATCTCCCGTGATAATTATATCATCAACTTATATAATAAGACACGTGATTCCTTTATCTTGATGCTTTAAGAAGAGAGTGTGATTAGCATTACTCTGGCGCAGTGTTCTAGAAGTCGGCCTTCTTCTAGATCGTGCCCCGTTTTGGACCTATTCGGACGGGAAAATCGACCCCTGTACCAGGACAGTAGTGTTCTAGAAGTCGGCCGATTAGTCAGCCATCCTGATCGATTAGTCGGCCAACCTGACCGATTAATCGGCCAACTTCTAGAACACGATCGACTATTTTTTTTAAAACTCTGGGCCAATTTTGGGGGGGTTTTGTCGGCCGACTAGTTGGCCAAGTTGGTGGGCGGCCGGGGCCGACCCGACTCCGACTTCCGACTTCTCGTACACTGCTCTGGCGGCGATACTCATACTTCTTCATAGCAACTGTGAATAGACCGAATCAGGCTCTCAGGGACTGCTTCAATCCATATAATGATTTCTTCAACCTGCACACCTCGTTGGGACGAAAATCATTTGAAAAATCCGGTAGACCTTCCATATACACCTCTTCCTCCAAATCTCCATGGAGGAACGCATTCTTTACGTCGAACTGATGTAGGCACCAATCTAAGTTGGCTGCAATAAAAAATAGAATCCGAATGGCGTCCAGTTTGGCAACTGGAGAAAATATCTCTGAATAATCAATCCCATAAGTTTGGGTATATCCCTTAGCAACGAGACGAGCTTTGTATCTCTCAATTGAACCGTCTGCCTTCCTCTTGATAGCGTACACCCATCTGCACCCGACTGATTTCTTCCCATGGGGCAACCAATATTTCTCCCAGGTATTATTTTTTTTCAATGCCTTCATCTCTTCTTCCGTAGAACTTCTCCATTCTGGACTCCTCTTAGCTTCACTTTCATTCCGAGGCACATCATCTGTATATATAGCAGTAGCAAAGGCTCGTGCAGTCTCAGATAAACTCTCACTGACTAGATTAGCCACTGGATATCTTTGAGACTTAGAACAATGATCGGGCGTGCACTTCTTTGTCTTCACACCCGTAGTGGGCCGAGGTGGTAGTGCATACCGAGGTGTGACTGGACTCCCTGCATCATAGACAATACCAGAATTGAGAATAGGTGGAGCCTCAGATGGAAGTGTACTTACCTGGGTATCCATAGAAGAAACTAGCTGGGGTGGATCATCCTGGTCTGAATGTACTATGCCGATATCGTCATCTTCTGAAGAAGGTCTACCTGTCTCATGGGATGGCTCTTGCGCGTGAGGCACATGGATCGGTGTAGATGGTATAGTTTGTGCGTGAGGCACTTGAGACGCATGCATTGGGATATCATGACACAAATTTGGAGTGGACGCGTGAGGCGCATGAGTCGGCTGTGGCGCTGTGGCTGGCGAGGACACGAGCCAATCAAGAGGGTCCTCCTATCTCAATTTCTCCCCCTGACCCCTTGACTGGGACAGGTAATAGTACTATATCTCAATAAAGTTACAATCCATAGTGGTGATAAGATGACCTGTCCGAGGATTAAAACACGATAACCTTTCTGAAGGCCCCCATACCTGACAAATACACACTTCTGGGCACATGCATCAAACTTAGTACGATGAGTTTTAGGTATACGAATATACACAGAACATCCAAATACACATGGAGTTAACGATAATGATGGAAGGATACGAGTAAAATTTGACAGAGTTTGAATAGGGGTTTGAAATTTTAAAATCTCAGTAGGCAGTCTGTTAGCCACATAGACTGAGGTGGCTATGGATTTGGGCAAAAAAATGTGATGGGACATAAGACTCAATCATTAAAGCACGGGTAATTTCCAGAACAGAACAATTTTTCCTTTCAGCCATATCATTTTGCTGAGGGGAGTAAGGGCACGAAATTTGATGGAACAATCCCTTTTCATCACAAAAGGTTTTCATTTGGTGATTTACAAATTCACCCCATTGTCAGAACGGAGTACATGGATTTTGGTCTCAAATTGGATGAAAATCATGTTGTAGAACTGAGTAAATTTCTCAAAAACTTCTAACTTATTTCTCAAAAAATAGACTCATGTCATGCGAGTGCAGTCATCAATAAAAAGCACAAAATATCTGAGATCCTGTCCCCCAATAACAAGTGCTGACCCCCAAACATCAGAATGAACTAATGAAAACATAGTTTGAACACGAACATGTTTTGACACAAAAGACTGTCTATTGCTTTTCGCCAGAATGCAAGTTTCACAATTTAAGGGAATACTAGAAAGCTTAGGAAATAACCGACGTAAATATGACTGTGATGGGTGACCCAGACGGCGATGCTATAACCAACTTTGGGAGTCTGGTGACTCACGAGTCAAGAGTGTCTGTCCCTTTGAAGTGACTTCATCGACATAGTACAGTCCATCTCGTTAAGTTCCACGCCTAATTATCTTCTTCGTACGGATATCCTGCAAAACACAAAAGGTAAGATACATTATTACAACGCAGTTCAGTTCCTTCAAAATATGGCTAATTGAAAGAAGTTTATATGACAGGGATGGAACATAGAGACACTTTGACAGTCTCATAGATGGAGATATTTCAATTATGTCAGCACTTTTAACGGGAGCAAATGTACCACTCACCGTTTGGACCACCTTCTTCTGTGTTTTTTGCATTTCAATATGTCAAATGCATCAAACGTAATAGTATTAGTGGTCCCACAATCAAAAATTCACTTTGGATTTTTTCTTGGGCTTAAATCTAGACTTTTTTGCCTTTCAAAAAAAATCTCGACTTTTTCCGCGACCTGGGCCGCTCCAATATTTCCATTCTGGCCCAAATCGTCTGATTTTTTACCAATCTGCTCATCCGCTTCAACCTAGTCATCCAGCCCACTTTCACACTCATCTGACAAATGACCAAAACAACCCTACGAAAAATACTTAACAGAAGAAAGCATTTGGGGGTATTCCAATATTTTCACCCTTCGGCACCCCCTATTTATACCTCGGGTTGCAGGCTTCGGGTCGTGCACTCAGGATTCCATGGTTTCAATTCGGATATCGCCACTCTCGCGATATCGGTCGATTCTGCCGCATCCAAGGTTAGCGGTGGCAATTTCCTCCACGGATTCCTCCTCTGGTGGGTTGTGGCTGCCGTCGGTGATGGCAGCTCGGCCGCCCCATCGTCCATAGGCCATTCGCCCACCTCTGCGATCTCTAAGATTGGAACCCTGGTACCTGGTTAATTTGAAGCAATTCGCCCTCCAATGACCAGGAATCTGGCAATATTCACAGTAGGGTCGCCGGTATGATGAATTGTTGCCTTGATTTGTGACTTCTGACCGGCGATTCGATGGTGGTTCTGGATTTTCAGAGTGTTGGCTCATCTTCGTCACTTCTGGCCTGTACGCTGCTAACCCAATTTTGATTCCTCCTGCTGATGAGATGTTAGGGCTACTGGAGGTTGTGCTATTCGATTTCCAAATCTGAGCTCGTACGGCCTCCCGACGAACAGTCGCATAGGCCGCATCTACTGAGAGTAAGGGAGACTCCTTGAGTATATCCCGAATAATTGCTTCATAGGCTGGATTCAAATCAATGAGAAATTTGAAGAGCCGATGTTCAGTCTGAATCTAGTTGGGCTTGTCGATGTCGGCAACACACTTCATTGGATTCGGTCGTCGTCTATCAATCTCGATCCATAGAGAATTATACGAGTAATAGTACTCTTCCAATTGTAGAGTTCTTTGTATTATTCTATCGCCCCTTGTCACAAGATCGAAGATCTGCAAGCTGTCTTCACCTGAGTTGAAGGTTCTCGCAAGGACCTTCTATAATTCAAAGGAATTTGGGTCGTAGACAAATTGATCGACCAATCTCTGGTCGATGGATTTTGTAACCCACTGGAAAACTTGTGTGTCTTGTTTTCGCCATTCTTTATAATCTGGACTGTCCTTTGGTGGCTCCTTGGACCTTGGCATCGCTGGTGAGATATTCCAGGCGATCCTTGGAGATAATCGCCAATTCCATTTTTCGAGCCCATAAAACATAATTGTTGTGGTCGAGTTTGATGTCAATGATGACAGAGGAATCCTCATTCTCTTTAGATGACTTTGATTCTGTCTGAGACTCAAGAAATTTGTTGAATTCTTGATTCAAGAACTTCTACACTTCTGTTTGAGATATAATTTGGCTACTGGCCGCTTCCTTCTCCTGCTTTGATACCATGTTTTCTGTGTTGAGGATATTTTCTAGTTTGAGATTGTTCCGATGATTCGTATGAATGGGAAAGACGAGGAACACACAATTTACGTGATTTGGGAAATAAACCCTACTCCACGAAAGAGAGAATGTTTCTCTTGTTTTTTCCCTTGATACACACATATATATAGGAGTTACAATATATGATCTCCAACTCCTAAGAATCCCACAAATCACAGGAACGTGATAAGGGAAGATATGGTGAGATTTCTTCCTTATCTAACACACAGTTTTCTCAACAATTTTCTCAACACGTGTTTCCTCTAATACAGATCTCGCCCCTTGAAATGGAAGATAGTGCATCATATCCCATTTCAGGCACTGATCCTAGCTTCATTTCTATGGTGGTCATTGGAACACCAACGGAACCCATCATGGAGAACTCATTTGTTATTGAAGTGAAGCATCCAGCACAGCATTCTGTAAGACTGTAGCCTTGAGACAACACACAACAGCATGTGACCCTCAAAAACTCCTTTATGTGCTTAGGTAAGGGAGTAACTCCAGACATCATAAGGCGAACTCATCCACCGAATGCTAGTTTTATCTTATCGAAGACCATAATAGGCGATACTTCCTCTTGCGTTAGTCCTTTCTCCAGATTGTTTTAATTTATAGATGGTTTGCAATTCTCCCAAAGTATTGTCAATACGGTGGAGAATGATGGTATGATCAAGTTATGACACAAACGCCTTGGCCAGAAGGGAATGACAAGTCTTGTCAAGAAGAAGGTGATATAGGCATTGGATCAAGTCAAACTGATAAAGTGCACTGATTGTCTGGCCGAAAAGCAAAATAGAGTTACCTTCAAAAGTTCGATGCCTTCCAGAATGAAGAACATGTTGGATATGATACATTCAGATCTGTGTGGGCCAATGACAGTCACTTGGTGGTGCTCAATATTCCGCGACTTTCATTGATGATCATTCGCTAAAGACTTGGGCATATCTTCTCAAGTCAAAGGATAAGGCTCTGGAAGCTTTCAAGTAATTTGTAACTCTGATGGAGACACAAACCAATAAGAAGGTGAAATGCATCCGTACAGATAATAGAGGAGAGTACATTGGATCATTTGATGCTTACTGCATAGAGCATGATATTCGGCATCAACTGACACCACCAAAAACATCGTAATTAAATGGCTTGACTGAGATGATGAACAGAACCTTGATGGAGAGAGTCAGATGTTTGCTCTCCAAGCAAAGTTGCCCCAAGAGTTTTGGGGAGAAACTGTTCTTACAGCAACTTATATTCTGAATCTCTCACCATGCAGACCTCTGGAGTATGAAGCTCCAGAAATAATTTGATCCAGAAAAGAAGTTTTCTAACAGAATTTGAAGGTTTTTGGTTGCAAAGCATTTGTTCATATCCTAAAGGACGAGAGATCCAAGTTGAATGCCAAGACACAACACTGCGTATTCATCAGTTATGGCCAAGATCAATTTGTCTATAGATTTTACAATCCAGTTCAAAAGAAGCTTATAAGAAGTCGTGATGTCATTTTTGTTAAAGATCAAACCATTGACAACATTGTGAAAGCTAATGAAGATATTCCTAAATCCGATGGTAGCTCAACAAACATGAAGATAGCCCCTCCAATGATGATGCCAAGATAAATTGGAGATGAAGTTGAAAACCATCAATCAGAGGAGTCTTGCAAATCGTTTTAGATTATGTTCCAAACAGAGTCCTTCGATGGATGAGGAGAAAGAAAAGATGGAGAAAATTCTGTATTCATCAGCAGTTGGAAGCTTGATGTATGCTATGGTGTGTACATGACCAGATATCGCTTACTCAGTTGGAGTAGTAAGCAGATTCCTTTCGAATCCAGGAATGAAACATTGGTCCGCAGTAAAATACATACTTAGGTATCTACGAGACACCTCCAAATTATGTTTATATTTTAGAGATGCAAAGCCTTGTTAGTTGGATATACTAATGCAGATAAGGCTGGTGATATTGACTCGATGAAGTCTACATCAAGTTATCTGGTTACATTCGTAGGGAGAGCTGTGACATGGCAGTCGAAGCTACAAAAGTGTGTAGCTTTGTCCACAACTGAAGTTGAGTATATTGCAGCAATGGGAGCGTGCAAGGAGTTCCTCTGGATGAAGAAGTTTTTGAATGAACTTGGCTTCTACCAAGAGAAGTATCTGCTATTTTGTGACAATCAAAGTACTATCCATCTCTCATCATTTCATTCTAGATCAAAGCATATCGATATTCGATATCATTGGATCAGAGATATATTAGAAATGAAGAAATTACACCTCGAGAAGATCCACACTGAAGAGAATGGATCTGATATGTTGACGAAGATACTTCCAATGGGAGATTTTGAATTCTGTCGTACAGCTACTGGGATGATGAAGCCCTCAATGTGATCGGGTGAAGAATTGTTGTAATGGTCCCTCCACATGGAGGGTTATCCAACATGAGAAAAAACTACAGCTCAAACTCAAAGAATGTTGCTCAAGTCAAGATTTGCTTTTCATCCTTCAAGATATGCGGCGCAGGAAAAGGGATAGTGAGAAATGTTTTCTCACTTGTGATCACTCACCTATAAATAGAGAGGCATTTGGTCAGTTTTTCTACACCAACAACAAGAGAAGAAAACACAAGCAGTTTTCTTATGAGAAAAAAAGAGTTGCTTTTTATTTTTCCTAAATTGGAAGGAGTGACAAATATGTTGGGGAAATATTTTTTGGTAGATCTCCGGTGATTGATAACCTCTTGTACTTACTATTTTATAGTGGAAGAATTTGTTCAGAATTTGTCCCGCGTACGTAACCCAAGATTGAGCGTGAATTATGTTAAATTTTCAACATATTTAACATAATTATGTTAAATTTTCATTGTTTTATTGCTTTTATCATTGTTTTATTACTCATAGAGTTTTTCCTTTTGCAGGAGTTCAATCAATTTTGCTATTTACCAATTAATTAATGTTTTTTGAAGGTTTGGTGTTAGATTACATTTATTGTTCTCTCCATGCATTTGACATAATGCCGTAATTGCTTTTTGAGTTTTGTTTGCTCTTTTATGCTTAATTTTGTATATTTTGTGTCACTGTAGTGCTTTGGATGTTGATGACTTTTGGGTTCGTTCTCTTCAAATTCTTTCCAGATTTTGCCGCAGAACATTGTCATGGACTATCACGGACCATGTGGTTCTTCCATACTCACATACCTTTTTAATGTTATTGCGTCTGTGATTACATTATTGGGATGAATAATCAAAGATCGTATGAAGCGACAAGAAAATAACACACAAGATTTAACGTAGTTCGGCCAGAACGCCTACGTCCACGGGAGAAGAGGAGAATCAATCCACTATAAGCACAGTGATACAAGGAGACACA
>JAOYMZ010000627.1:0-10025 GCA_025802335.1 Pinguicula primuliflora | reverse complement strand
ATGAACCATTCGGGATTATCCGTGGAATTCATGAAATGCAGGGTAAGATAATGAAGTTTAGTTGGTAAAATGCTATATAGTCGACCGAAAATGATGTACCACACAAAAAAACAGGCACAAAAAACTCACTAAATTCAAGTAGGATAATCTGATGCCCTCCAAAAGTATTGATTACCGCATATATGGATAAGATGCATATGGTATTTTCATATCACTTCTCATAATCAACACTTTTAGTATCAAGTGGAAAGACGGCCGATGATTCAGTGAGTTTAATGTTCATTTGGGTAGCAATTAATAATGCTAGAATTCAGGAGGTCCTCTTATAACATTTTGTTTGCATTCAAGTAAGTGTATTTTTCTTAAAATGCTATATCTAATGCAATTGTATTTATACAACATACCTCATCATCCTAGCCGAAAGAAATATTCTTTCGTTGACATAGTCTTACGTCAAAGTATCGACATGTATTTTGTGTTACTTTTAATTCTTTGTATGTCTTTTGACTTTAAGCCTCCTCATATGAGGAATGCTATAAGGCACACAGATTTGACATCCAAAACACACTCATGCCTTATGAACACATACACATCAATATTGGTATGTATGTGTGCATATGTATTAGGTGTGTTTTGGATGCCAAATGTGGGTGCCTTTTAGCATTTCACACCACAAAAAAAGTATCTGACATGTCAAGATTTAGATACACCGTGGATAATAGTTCAGTTGTATCCTTAACCTTGCGGATTGTTTGTGGATGAATGCTGCACACATAATATCATTTGGGTTTGTTAGATCCAAAGCATGCTCACATTCAATGTCGCCAATGGATACATGTAAAACACGAAGTCTATACTGGACGAAAGATCCACGAATCACGACGTGTATGCATATTATTTGTAAATGTTATAGCCCACACTTTTAGAACTTTTCATCAGCTCGCGGCACGTGTGATTCGTTCGTTTTTCTTAGCTTCCTTTCGGCCGTTATAGAATTTTTGGGTAAAATTATGGGTAAAGAAACATGTGACGACATTCAAGAATTTAGGGGAGTTTTAATATGCACGCGTATTATGTTTTTTTTATAACGTATGAGAACCCCACTATAGTATATAAATCAAACGTCATACTGCAATAGCCTGCTAGCCACTATATGTAGGTAACCAATATTTAGCAAGTCCTATGTGACAGACTCATATCGATTAGAATAATTGAATTCATGACCTTTCAGTACAATATTATGTTAATTGAAGGCCAGTGTGATGTGCCCAAGTTTGTTGGAACTTTTTTGGTGGATTTAGTAGAAGGAATGAATTGGATATAGGGGACGAGAATTTGGTAGGATAGAAAATTCATTCCGCAGGAATACATAATATTTTACTATTTTTTTATATAATAAGATTTCGAAATTCAATGTTTATTAGCAAGGATAATTTCATTTGAGAATTTTGATATTTATGTGGATTTATAAAATTGTCATCTATTTTTAATTAAAATAAAATAAAATAATAATTAAATTCTACAATTTTTCCATCAATTCTTCATCGGACTTGCTGGTAAAATTGTTCATATTTCTCACAAATTCAAAATATCTGAACTTAGTGCTTGATGAATATTGATTATTTTTTAAGTATTAAAAAAATGAAAAAAGATTAAATCAAAATCTGAAAAATGTATTTCAAATAAAAATATTATTTGTAATTATTTTTTGGATAATTTGTTACCATCTAAAATCCAAATTTATTATTTTCTATATTTTTATAAAGGAGTGATTAATTTTTTCAAAAAAAATAATCGTTCTAAATTCAACCTATTTTAAAGGAAAATATTTTCTCTTGATATTTCACATTTTCGGGTCAACCCATTTGACTGAGAAAAAAGTTTACTTTACATCTAACTTACTAAACAAGGAATTTGAGTACTATTTTGCGCATGGTTCTTAAAATTATAGCTTGATTAAAAAAAATATTTGAAAATTTTACTTTTCCACATAGTCAACCTTCTACTACTTATCAATTTCACAAAAGAAATCTACTTTCAAAATAATCTTGCCGTGGAGTCAAAACCATGAGATATGTGTTTCATTTATGATACCAGGAAAAATATTTTGGAGAGTCTCACTGTGAGTGTCTGAGGTATGTGTTTCACGTGAAATCACTACTATGCAACTATATTTCAATATGTAAAGCATCATGACATATTTTAAGGCATCATAGTTAAAAGAGGTGCACATAATTCAAGCATCACATAAGTTCCAGTGGCTGCATCAGTCATGTATGTGGCATGATGAGTGGATAAATTAAGGCAACAAGTGACAACCGTAACTTTAAGTTTCTATCAAAGCTGAGATTTAGGATGCTTCCATGGCATGGAAGAAATTCTGGGAACATTCTATACTTGAGATTGAATTTTTAAGGTAATAAATTTTCAGCACACAAGCAGCAAGAATTCCCGAACACCTCACCATCAACACAAAAAAATCATTCCGACACCACCTCATTTCTCAACCAAATACAATCACACAAATCGTTCTAAAGCATCGGATGGACAACAATTTAAACCCCACCACAGATTTAACCCAATACCCTTAAAATCGAAACGTTGTTGAAAGAGATCCTTAGAACATTCAAGATTGTGGGAAGAAACAATTTTGTGAAGATAATTGGCGCCTTGATTTTTGTATGTATGCAAGGCGTTTGAAGGTTTGATTTTGAAGTGTGCGAAGTAGGCAGAAGCTTCGGGAAGCTTACACTTTTTCATTCTAACCAAAAAAAACATGTACAATGTTCCTTATATACAAAAAGAAAGCCCAATACTAAGGCCCAACTACACTAAGCAAAACAGAAACAAACATGACTTATTTAGAATTCCTACAATAATAAACATAAAAGAAAAGAATAATGCTACACGTCCCAACAATTTATTTAGAATTCATCCCTACAATAATATTAAATAATTTAATAATAACTAGAAAATAGTAGAATTTAATTGTAATACATAAAAATTAAAATTAATATCACTAAATAATATATTTTAATAGGGTTAATGATTTAATAAAATTTAGTATTCATAGTTTTTAAGATTTTTAATTTTTCGATGGCGAAATCGCTGTCATATTAATAGTCATTTTTAAATAAAGTTTAGCATTTAGTATTTATAGAGTTTGAGTTCATGATTTAGGATTTTAGTTTTTCGGCAGCGAAGCCACCATAATATTAATTGTCATCTTTAAATAAAATTTACCATTTAGGGTTTATAGAGTTTGGGTTTATCATTTAGGATTTTTATTTTTCGGCGGCGAAGCCGCCATAATATTAATTATCATTATAAAATAAAGTTTAGCATTTAGGATAAATAGAGTTTGGGTTCATTATTTAGGGTTTTAGTTTTTTGACGGCGAAGCCGCCGTAATATTAATTATTAGTTAAATAAAATTTAGCATTTAGGGTTTTTAAAGTTTTGGATTAATCATGTAATAAAGAAACACAATGTTTTTGTTGTGTGAAAAAAGATGATTTGCGTATGGGCGCCCCTTCTCTGTTTTATACAACTGTATTTCCTAAACTAGCCATTCTGTTTGGCAAGGATAATTACAAGGCAATTTACAGTGCAACAAACTAAAGATAATTACAGGAAATCCCCTCAATTTTGGCAGCCATATCTTCTGCTCAATCTCGGCAAATATGGCTGAGATATGCCGTTTACTCCCCCTCAAGTTGGCGCATGTAGGTCAATACAGCCCAACTTGGACAGAAGAAACCGAAGACGTTCGGCACCAAGCGGCTTGGTAAACATATCAGCCAACTGCAAAGACGTATGGACATAGCAGGGGCGAATCAGCTTGCTAAGGACAGCGTCACGAACAAAATGACAATCGACTTCGATGTGTTTGGTCCGTTCATGAAACACTGGATTTGCCGTCAAGTGAAGAGCGGATTGACTGTCACTACGAACCGAGATAGGCTCGATGTGTGTGATCCCAAATTTGGAGAGCAATCCTTTCAACCATTTCAATTCACACGTGATTGCGGCGAGAGCACGATATTCGGCCTCGGCCGAGGAGCGGGCGACCGTTGGTTGCTTCTTCGTCTTCCACGAGATCGGAGAACCACCCATGACAACAAAATAACCAGTGACAGAACGCCGAGTGAGCGGACAACTGGCCCAGTCGGAGTCACAATAGCCAGTGAGCTGTAACGAGCTGGAGGAGCTCAACATTATCCCTTGATCGGGATTACCTTTGAGATACCGGACGACTTTCAATGCAGCGTCCCAGTGACGGACTCGGGGTTGCTGCATGAATTGAGCCAAGGTGTGTACCGCATAGCTTAAGTCAGGCCGTGTGATAAGTAGATAAATTAGTCGACCGACCAAGCGCCGATACTGCTCCACATTTTTCAACAATGGTCCAGTGTCTAACGCCAAACGATGATTTTGCTCCAAAGGAAAAGCACTAGGTTTGCATCCAAGAAGACCATGCTCAGCAATAATGTCGAGTGCATACTTACATTGAGACAGGAACATGCCGCCAGTCCCACGCGACACCTCGATACCCAAAAAATACTTCAGAGGACCCAAGTCCTTCATGGGAAAGCACTGATTGAGATACTTTTTAAATTTGGCAATGCTGGAGCTGTAATTGCCACAGATGATCAGGTCATCTACATAAACCAAAACATGAAGACGAGTAGATCCTCGAACACAGGTAAACCGTTTATGTAAGGTTTTAGTTGGCGCCGTAATATTGATTGCCAATTTTAATAAACAATGTCGAAATTATATCAACTGACATTTCTAATCGAACCACACAACGCGCTGATAATTATTGTAGCGTCTATTTCAATGAACGGTGAGCAATTTTTCCGATAAATTCGATTTTAAAAGCAATAAGAAAAAGAATTAAAATTTAAATTAATATATAATAAAATAAACAAATGAATAAAAAACAAAAGTGCTTACTCAAAAAGTATGGGCACAAAACTTTTGGAACTTCAATAAAAATGGGATCAAAACGACATTAAAAAAATTAAATTGTGAAATAGACGACAAATCCCAATATTTCTGGACTATTAATCGGGCCGTGTAGCATGTTTCCAAAGAAAAAAAAGCATCCGGAAGAAGCAACAAAAACAGAACATCCGAATCAGTCCTGTGTCTCTTGAAAATCCTGGCTTTTAGCAATCTCAACAAACGTCACCCCAAAAGTATGGATTCAGCCACAAATAATAATCGGCATACTCAACCACCAAACCTCAAGAACCCAAGATCTCAGCCCCTATTTATTCGAAACCCAAAGAAAATAATGTATTAGTTTTATCAAGAGTCTGAGTTCCTCTCATAGCCATAACTTAACTCGGGATTTATGGTCACCCGTAAACTCAATCTACCCAAGGAGTTACCTACCTTTTTCCGATGCCCACGTTCGATTTTCTGGCCAAATTCCTTATCGGCCGTCCAGCTCTTGTCTGAGCTCCTTCCCAAATCTCTTCTCGTTGCGTTCCCGCGCTCCCCATGGTGAGAGTAAAGGGTTTTAATCCTTTTTTGGTATGCAACATGCTATGACCTCACTCAAGTGTTATCATTTATCAATTAATTGGGCCAGATTAAATTATGAAAGGCCCAATTAAAGTGGGACTCTTTTAACTAAATCAGATTTTAAAGATTACCATCCGGCACCTTATATTAATGTAACTATTTGATTCTTCCTATTTACATTAGTTATATGCTAGTTAAGACAATTAAGTGCTGACCAAATTTATAAATAATTGTTTAATAGAGATGCAAAAACTTTAAACTAAAATTTCCGTACCTTATAGGATGGGCCAGGGCCGCATAGACCCGTCCTGCTCGTCCTAGGGGTGGAGCCGAACCCGACCCATGACCAAAAGAAAGGAGAAAAAAATGAATTTTCTATTATTATGTCTCAATTATTTCAATCAAAACAACAAATTCACTAAAATATATTGGCAAAAATTAATGTTTTATGTATAAAACTTCACAAATCATGATATTTGTCTAAATTATTATTACGGCGGCTTCGCCGTCGAAAAATCTAAAATTCTATTTAAATATTATAAACCCAAGAGCTAAATATAAACCTAAGGGCTAAATCCTATAAACCCAATGTCTAAATACTATAAACCCAAGGTCTAAATTTGTGATAAATCGCCCATATTTTGGCCAAATAGGGAGGGGGGTGCGCTGGGAGTGCTGGATTTGGAGGTACCTATATCATTTCTGATTGGCAACCTCTTATATTTTTATTTGTCAGGGGTAGAAAAAGAAAAGACTAAATACAAACCTATCTTCCCAAAGCTCTCCACGGCATTCAAATTCTCTGACTTCTTGAGTAAAGGCAGCAACACGAGCACAAGTAGAGGTCAGCATACGGGTGGGCTGGGCTAATCCGGTCTGTTTTTTACGGGTTAATAGGTTAGATTTTTTAACACAGCCTACCTATTTTACTATTATGTGCTGGGCTATGTTGACGTGCTTAGAAAACGAGTTGGGTCAATACGGCACACCAAAAATATAGGCCAGTTCTGAACCGATCAAGGTCAATCCGACAAACTCAAATTGATCTATTTTTTTTATTTTTAATACATGTTTTTAAATGTGTTATATTTATAAATAAAATAATATTTAATAATTACTATTATTATGCCCTTTTTGTCACTTTCACAAACTTATAATGTATGCTACCCCCAATAATATGCATCCTTAAATAGCGAGAATCATTATCAATAGACCATCAAATTTTAGGTAAATTGTCATAAAATCTACACTTTTTCAAAATTGAACAATCATGCTCTCAATTGCTATTGCTTATAGTTCATTTTTTTTCATTTCGTTTGAATATATATCCAGATGAATGAAGTTATATAATGAAAGTAAATTAGATGCAGAAAATATGTCAGTAACAATTCAACAAATAAGTCTTGAATAAGTATCTCAAAAATATATTTAAAAATATTCAGTGATAAACAAAAAGAAATTTAATTAAATTCATCTAGCCTTTTTTGAATAAAATCTGAATATAATTATTAAACTTTATTTAATTAATTAAAAACGGGCGTGTCGGGCCGGACCGGCGGGTTAGAAAACTCAACCAAATATGTCACGCTAAAAAAATAGGTTGGTGTGACCAATTTTGTAAACATGACGGTGGGCTAACCCGACTTTTATTTTTTACGTGTCAATCTAACTCAAATCTAGTATTTTTGCAGATGAGCTGGGTCGGACCTATTTAATCCGACCCAAATGGTGACCTCTAAGCACAAGAGCAAGACGAGAGTAGAGACAAGTATCTTGCCGATTTGATTTGGGGGACTATGGCATAATAATTGAATGTAATTTTTAAAATATAGAAAAAAATACAAGTGACCGGGTTCGGGTACAGGACGTGTCTAGAGTATGGGACTCGGATCCATCCTGGACCCGCCTTCGGGGTGGGACAGACCCGTCCTGATCCAGGGCGGGTTCGGGATGACCCGTCGGGATGGGTCACTATTGCTATCATCCCTAAGTAAAAACAAGGCTTTAGTGACTTTTTGGGTGGTATCAAGATTAGAATCCTTAACCTCACCCACACATCTACACACTTACACACACACTCATTCGCTAGGCCTTGGTCATTTTGGCAAAGGTAACTTTATCAAATTTTACCAAATTTAGTGAGATGAAAAAAATTATTAACTATTTAATATGCATCAATGCATAAGATTTTAGCATTTTTGAAAATAATATAATTTTGAAATTCAATGTTCAGTAATAAAAATAATTTCAATGATTTTGAAATTAATATGAATTTACAAAGATAATATTTATTTAAAGTAAAATAAATATTCAAAATCATCGTTAAATTTTTTTATTTTTTGGTTAATTCTTCATCGAAGTCACGTATAAAGGTGTTTATATTTATGCCAAATTCGGATTATCCGAACTTAATACCCGATGAGTATTGGTTATTTTTTGGGTTAGAATAAAATTACAAAAACAAAAAGAAAATATATTATGAAATCTGAGAAAAAAATTAAAATAAAAATATATTATTTGTAATTATTTTTTTGTGTAATTTGTAGTTACATAAAATCAAAATTTACTATTTTTATAGCTTTTATATAGTTTTATTATGGAGAGAAATTAGTAACTTCAAAATTAATTCACACATTTTAAAAAATTTCAAGTCTGAACCTCATATCCATATTAATGAGCTTAGCTCCAAAATTTTAAACATGTCCATCTAAATGATGTGAATTCAACGGTCACGATTACAATCCTGGACATAAGGCTCATTAATCTGAATATAAGCTCTGGATCATAAAAATTTTCAATGCATTTTCAATAAATTCTGCATATTTAAATCGAAATATTTTCCCATAATATCCCACATTTTCCTTATCAGCCTCTATTGGTTTAATATCCAAAAACCTAATACCCGACTAGTATTGGTTTAATATCCAATGGTCTTCGAAATTACAGTGGTATCTAGGCTATGTTTGCAAGTTCTACTGAAAAACAATTTTTGGCTTTTCAATAGCATAAGCCTTTTTGCAATTTTGGCTTTTGGCGGTGGAAAAGCGCCCAAATGCTCAAAAGCCAAAAGCTCCATTGGAGTAGTTTATGGGAGACTTAAGACGGTGATAATTTTGTAATTATTTAAAAATTCACTTTTAAGATAATTTTGTCTATATACAAATCGACAATACCAAAATATCCAAAAATTTCTCTGTATTATATCCAATTTTTGTCATATTATTTTTTTAAACTTTTGCTACAGTAAAGCTATCACTGTAAATACTTTATAACTTCTTTATAAAAGTAACTTTTTTTAAAAGCCCTCTTCAAAAGTAAAAAACAGCTTTCAAGTTAGTGGCGGATCCTGAGAGTCTAACTAGGGGTGCGTTTCACATAGGCTGCAGATCCTAGGGGTATTTGGGGATATAAATAGGGGGTGTGGGAAAGTATAGGTCAAAGAGAAAAAAAAATTTAGGGGGTGCAGGTGCACCCACCAGGCCCCTCACCCCTCTGCCACTGTTTCCAGTAGAACTTGCAGACATAACCTTAATAAGCTAATAGCTATTGGGCTTCCAAAGATCTTTAAGGAAGTTTTTTTGTGGTAGGTAATAGGTATTGTATTGATAAAATGTATTTACATATTTACAAGGCTCATTTGATGGGTAGTTTCTAGTTTAAGGTCTATAAATAATTCATGGGCTCACGACACCATTCACTAAAACTGTAAACCAGATCCATTTTTCCATGGGCCCTTAAGTTGATCCAGGCCCGCATCTGAACTTGGCTCAGAGCCCATATCACGTCCGGAATTTCTTGCTAGAACAAAGTATCATTTCGCATACGCCACAGTCTCCAGATCGTTTCTTCCCAGATTTGTCCCCAAATCTTCTTGATTTTCGGCGGAAACTGCTGAGCTTGGTTGATCAAATCCTTCACGGTCGCTGGCTGGATTAGTGGCAGATGTAGCCAATTCATTACCAGCTTCCATAGATTGGTGGCGATTGGGCAGAGTAGCAATAGATGATCAACCGATTCGTGTTCTTCCAAACACAAGGGCAGGAATGGAGTCTATTGGAATGCCTCGCCTAGCTAGGTTGTCATTAGTTGGAATTCAATTCTGAGCTGCACGTCAATAGAATGTGCTGATTTTCGAAGGTATGTGCTGATCCCAATTTTTAAGGAAGTTATTTCATGATGCATACTGTCAATCTTCAAAATGACAACTTATCAAAAAAAAAATCTTCAAAATGACAGTGCGTTAATTACAATAAAATACGATAACATCGTTGTAAAAAAAATAATTTGGTGTTACACTTCACCCGAAAAAATTGGAATTTTTTTTTCTTTGCCCTGTCAGAGGAAGAATTTTTCGGAAATGTCCTGCCGCGCAGTTGGTAACTACGCGACAGGGCTCCGCGTAGTAGCCAACTGCGCGGACCTTAATCTGCGCAGTTGGCTCCTGCGCGGTGTATTTCCCGCCTGACACTGGGCGGGAAATACGTGGGCCG
>JAOYMZ010000626.1:0-10026 GCA_025802335.1 Pinguicula primuliflora | reverse complement strand
CAGGCAATTTATGACATCAGTTGCAAAAGTGGATTACCTGACTTTAAGACACGGCTTTATAGCAGTAAGTTGTTGCAAGAGAACTATGTTGGATTGGTGTCTGAATCTTACACGAACTCATCGCGTTCTAACATGTTGAGTTTGTCATCTGAACTTCAGGCACATTTAACACCTGATAGCCATTCTTCATTCGATTTCCAAAAGTACATCAAGAAATCACTGGAGAAAGATTTCAATGTCATAGTGGGGATAAGGTGAGATGGTTCTATTCTATCTCATCTCTTTTGTTTACTCAGATGATTATCTAGCATTTGCTAACAAACCCCCACCACTTTCTCTATTTTTCCAGCCCTGTAATATGGCTTTGTGCTGTTCTGTTTCTTCTCACCAACACCAACGGTGAGGCAGAATTAGAAGTTCAAAGTTTCGTTTCATCTTGTATCCTCCATTTCTTCTTCTTAGCGTAACAGTTTTGCTTGATTCTCTGTGGAGCAGGATGGTACTCGTACTTTTGGTTGCCCTTCATACCATTAGTGGTAAGTTGTGCTGGAAAAAAGTCGAAACTCTAAATCAACTAAGTTAAATAGGAACATGTCTACTATCAATCGCTCTCATCTTCATATTTAAGTTGAGTAACACACGCACACCTGCGCACAGAGATCCCGGGTCTGTTTCTAACAAGTTGCATCTTTACAAAACAGCAAAACAGACACATACATCCTGACATCCTCATTGCAATTCAATGTTTATCCTTGACTTTGGTTTTGACCATATGTTCAGATAATTCTCTTGGTTGGTGCAAAGTTGCAAGTCATTATAACCAAAATGGGATTAAGAATCATGGAGACGAGTGAAGTCATTCAAGGCGTCCCAGTAGTTCAGCCTGGAGATGACCTGTTCTGGTTTAATCGTCCCAAGTTCACGCTTTTCTTGATCCACTTTGTTCTCTTCCAGGTACAAGATTATATTCCTCAAATATGAACAGACATAAGTGTTACACGAAACCTTGTGATGCTGATACATATACATTATATGTACTCCTTTGAATGTGCAGAATGCTTTTCAACTTGCTTTCTTCGTCTGGAGCGTGGTATGAACAATACTTACATGACTTAAACATCAAATAGAGATTTATCAAACCAGAGACCTTTGTTGTTAACAAATTCATTTCCCATGTGTTTTTGTTCCTCAGTACGAATATAATTACCCATCTTGCTACCACGAGAATCTCGAAGATATTATCATCAGGGTCACAATGGGGTAAGGGTATAGGGCATCTATGCGCTAGGCGAAGCCTAAACACCGTGGCGTTTAGTAATACATTGAATTAGCTCCACCACATATCTCTGGCAGGTTTAATTGAATTTTCCCTATGCTGATTTTTTTCAGTGTGGTGATCCAAATCCTGTGCAGCTATGTGACACTTCCACTCTATGCTTTGGTTACTCAGGTTCCATGTTCCTCTATGTTCCTCTATGTTCCCCTGTTTTCCCCTGTTTTCCCCTGTTTTCCCCTTGTTTTACTCTGTTTTGTAACTTTTTTTTTTGGTGCAACTTCTTCAGATGGGCACGAACATGAAGCCGGTGATTTTCAGCGAAAACGTCGCATCTGCATTGCGCACCTGGCACAAGACGGCCAAGAAACATACTAAAAACCACCATGGGCCGCATTCCGCCCACACCACACCGTACTCTAGCCGGACCCCCTCCCCTCTCCACGGCAACATGTCGCCGGTTTATCTCCTGCAAGGGCACAGAAAATACAACAAGGAGGAAGATCTGGATAGTGGATTTCGAACGTCTCCCGGCGAGGGGGCATTGACCTCCCCCGGCCGCCGCGGCGTCGATTATTATGCGGTGCACACTGCGAATCACAGCGAGATACATATCGATGTTGAGGAGGACCCCCGTGAGAGCAGCAACGGCCCTCAACAACCACAAGTTGGGATTGATCTTCCGGATTTTTCTTTCGAAAAGGGTGTTGCTCGAGGAGATAACAGGACGAGTTCGTGAAGTCCAATTAACTTATGACCATCAATGAGTCCATGCACAACAGCAAAAACAACACTATCCAGTTGGTACCATTACCAATACATTATACTTTTGATCATATTTATAAACTTTGATGTGGTAAGCATCACAATCACACAAACAATCACAATCATTTTTCATGTGTGGTTGTGATGTTTGACACATAGGACGGTTTATGAACAAGATCAAAAATAAGAATGCAAGTAGCATTATACTTACCAATATAATAGGATGCATTTTCTTTCTTTTATTTTTTGGATAAGTATACAGTCTCACATGTATATTTCATTTTTTGTTTCAAGTAATTAAGCATTCATATTTGGAGTACAAAATCAACATGGATGCACTTTGATGCTTCATAACTTTCTTGATCAAAAAATGCTAATTGTATTTCCTAATATAATCTTATTACTAAATCCCGTGATGTGATAAAAATCATAATCGTACTTTTATTGTTGATCTTTTAATCATTTTTCGATATGTGGTTGTGATTGTTGACATATTCATGTGTTTAGTAAGTGTAAAATAATAAGGTACATATAACATTTAACTATAATATAATAGGTCCGTTTTGGGCCTATGCACTATTATGGTGGTTTTGTTTCCCACTTTATCCCTAAAAGAACATACCCTATCTGTTATGTACTTTATAATTGATCTCCAACCATATCAATTACACATATGTTCTTGGATCAATAAATATAGTTAAGAAGATTGTTGATCATCTCGTGGACACAAATTGTTATGTACAATATAATTTCGGACTATTGTTACCCTGTACTTTTATAGAGTGGAGTGCTTGCTCGGATCAAGTCGCCTAGCCGCTTTCCTTGCAAATTTTAGGGATTCAATTTCAAAGTTTATTATCTAGGCTTCTATTAGTATGTGTCAAGAATATGATCCTTCCTGTTAGAAATCAACCCCAGGCCTAGTAAAGCCCAACATGAAGAAAGCCCAAGTAAATACTTCTAGAAGAAGAAGAATCTAGAAATTTGGATAAAATTTAGCTTTACTAAATTTAGTAAAGTCCATTTTTTAAGGGAATATGTCGGTTAGTGCATGTATAAATAGGTGTATGTGCACATGAAAATTACGAAGAAAAAGAAAGAGGCCCAACTCAAGAACCCGTCATCTCATTTAGTTTCTTTTCCCTGCGACTTTTCCTCTGGAGAATTTTGAACGTCGATCTTCTTCTTCAGGCCATATGGCCACGCCAATGCTGGTGTCAACTCCGGCACCGGATCTACCACAACCTCCAGCTAACCCAATGCAACCCCATCCTAGTGAATGGACTGCGGCGAGAAAGAGGAAAAGTAAGATGACTCACTGCGAAACTATCCCCAGAAGGAGAATATCACCCTTCGTTGAGAAGCACCGAGCCTCATCATTATCTCTATATGTGGCCAACTTTCCTCTGGAATGGACGCTGAAGGAAATGCGCTCCTTCTTCGAAGAATATAGTCCCGTCACGGATGTGCAGACTCTACCGCACATGGAGTTCAACGGTAAATTATACGGCTTTGTCTGCTTCGCCAAAACGGTGAATGGGACAGAGCTAGTTGAGAAATTTAACGACAACAGAGCAGGAACCTGTAAAATGCAAGTCAGTTATGCCCGGAGTCCACAAGAACTGCGAAAAGTTGTGAAGACACCCAACAGCGTGGTGAATGTAACTACTCTAGAAAAGGAAGCCAGACTACTCCCAATGGAGACAAATCTGGTACCTACTAAGACCCTGCAGTTTGTACCAAATCCAGAAAAAGTTTTGCGGCTGGAGTGATGTCTAGTTGGTAGACCATCTCCAATTCAAGACATTGGATTTATGAATGATAAGGACATCTGGTTATGAAGGAGCTACAACAGTCAAGCTAGAAGGAGGTGCGATTTTGGTTCGATTGCTGAGTTTGGAGATGCGAATCAAACTGTTGGTCGATTATAACACATATCACACATATCAGAAAATGTGTCTTCACAATCTGAGGCCTTGGAGAGTGGTAGAAGGTAAGCTGATGAGACCACTATGGTTAAGAGTGCAGGGAACTCCGCTCCATTGTTGGAGCAAAGAATTCTTTGAGATGGTGGGAGTGAAACTATGTACTGCAATAGCAATAGATGCGAGGACAATTAACATGATTGAGATGAGATTTGGAAGGTTACAGTTGCTAACAGAGACTAATAATCCTATTTCTGAGTTGATGAAGATAGATACAGAGACTAATAATCCTATTTTTGAGTTGATGTAGGAGGAGCAAGATGATGGATACAAGACACAGGTGAGCCACATGAGATAACTGGGGGAGAGAAGTTGGAAAGGTCATGGCTGAAGTATGCTGAGTGGCCAGAATTGTTAGCTGTTCATCCTCATGATATGAATACGGAAATTGACTCTGCCATAAACAGGAGCAACGATGGGCATGGTATATTGCAGAGGGAGGAGAATTCTCAAGCGAAACCAACAATGGTATATGAGTTCAGGGTTCGGGAGTCACTGCACACTATGTAGTGCTCATATAGCACTGCAGAATTAGTGCAACAGGAGTAAAGGTGTTTAACACTTTTGCGCGCCCGCTGTCTAATCTCACAGTGACACATAAGTCGTTGCATAATGTGCAGTGACGCTCCCGTCTTCCATGAGTCCATGGCTTAACTATCATGTGATCTTACTTTAGTTTTCCATACATGTAGATACTTCTCATGGTTGGAGCAAAGTTGCAAGTCATCATAACCAACTTGGGATTACGAATTATGGAGAGTGGTGAAGTAATTAAAGGAGTCCCACTAGTGCAACCTGGGGATCAACTGTTCTGGTTTAACCGTCCCAAATTCATGCTCTTCATGATTAATTTTGTTCTTTTCCAGGTAGAACAAGTTGCATTACATTAGTATGAACTTAAGAAGAGATGTATGATATACCAAAACCTCACCTTGCTGATATACTACTCCGGGATGTGCAGAATGCTTTTCAACTTGCTTTCCTTGCCAGGAGCGTGGTACGTTTTGTGCTATGAACTGATAAGAACCCCCATATGCAGCCTGCCTAATAATCACAAGATCCATTCGCATCGTGGTTTTCTGTTTATCAGCACGAATTTGGTTACCCGTCTTGCTACCATGGGACTCTTGAAGAGATGATCATTCAGATCACAATGGGGTAGGCCTCTTTTTGTTGACACACCTGCTGCACACACGCGATTATGAAACCAATGACCTTGTGTGTGTTTTCCAGTGTACTGATCCAGATTCTGTGCAGCTACATGACACTTCCTCTCTATGCTTTGGTCACTCAGGTACGTCTTCCAGTTGCACATTCCAATACTCTCCCAGTATCTCCGTGTCGTAACATCTTTTACATACAATTTTATTTTATCAGATGGGAACGAATATGAAGCCAGTGATATTCAGCGAGAACGTAGTATCAGCAATGCGGAGCTGGCACAAAACAGCCAAGAAACAGATGAAACAGGGGCGGGGTTCCGCGAGCAGCACACCGTACTCGAGCCGGATAGCCTCCCCACTCCATGGTAGTACGTCCCCAATTTATCTGCTGCAAGAACACAGAAAATACAACGAAAATGATGTTGAGAGTGAAGATCGAGCATCCCCAGGTGAGAAACAAATGGAGGTTGAGGACCAGCGTGAGGCCAGCAACATCACCATGCAACAAGTTGAGGATTTTTCTTTCAGAAGAGGGGAAGCCATTGCTCATGTAGAAAGCAGGACAAGTTCCTAAAGCCCAGTTCCAGGGGATAATGAAGAGAGCAAACAGAAATTTCAATTCTGCACCATATTATTATCTTTCTTATCTCCTTTACAGCCTCACATGTAAATTCCCTTTTTTTATTTCAAGTAATCAGCGTTTATAATTATGACCTTAAGACTTATTTCTGTTCTCTCAATTCTTGTATTGATACTTCAGTTCTATTCGACTTCAGAATGGCATAAAGAAATATACTACAGTGAGTCATCAGTGAATAGTGCAAAACTTCTTGCTGAAATTCAGATAAACATTGGAAAAACAAGTTTACGGAGACACACACCTTAGACCAGGGCATCTCCTGATAAATATTGTAGCTTCTCTTCTGTTCTTTCTATGGAGGCCAGTCTCTCATTAGACATTCTTTGTTCAAGTGCTCGAGCGGCTCTTTCCCTATCGATTAATAAAAAAATAGCATTGAAGTATATGCAGCATCAATAGATGAACCTTGAGGTTTCAGTAATTTCACCACATAACTAGTAGATAACAAAGAAAACCTATCGATAAATCCTGTTCACTCTTGTTATGATTGACAAACAGGATTTTTACCTCCTCCTGGATGTATCAATAGATTGTGAACCAGCAGTTAGGTATCTCCTAAAGGTTTTCGCCCTGATCTCATCAGACGTTTCCGGTCTTCTTCTACAACACATCCGTGCAAAAGTGTCCGCAGCAGGATCAATTACAGATCTGTATGACATCTAATAGATTAAGGGAAGTAAATTACGAAACCCACATAAATAGAAAAGAGCAGGAAAGTACCTAAAAAACTCAGGGAAGAATGTAGAGAAAGCAAATCTATCACTCGGATCACCTATTAATTTCGTCTCTGGTTTCTTTTGCCAGTATCTGAGGTATATCCATCCAACATAGGCTCCAAATATAAAGGTAAGAACATATGCTGCTGATATCCTAAAGAAACTTATAATAACACACACCAGTATCGCCAGAGAGGGTAACCACTGCACGAAATTCGAATGAAGTGATTCAAAAGGGATGACAGATTGCCTAAACTGAGTACAAAATATTCCAGCAATCGAAAGATTATAGTCTTTACTCTTGCTTTGATCTTAACCAAGGGCAGCTCCCTATCAGGTACTATTTGCTTGATGCCAACTAGAAGTCCTGCAATTGACCCATGGAAACCAGATATACGTAGATAACTACAAGAGATGGTGATACCATAAAACTATTTTAACATCACATCTGAGCAGGATAATCTTTGATGAAATGCCAAACCCACAATAAAATGGCCTTACATTACTTACAGGTACAACTCCTCAGTTGTCACGTAGTACAAGAAAATAGCAGCGATGAAAACGCAAGCTGATGTCAGAAAGTTAACAAGAAAAATGAACTTCATGAGTTCCCTAGAACCCCATATGGGCTCAAGCAGCTTCCCTGTGAAAAGAAGAGCAATTGAGCTGAAGATCACCTGCGAAACGATCAAATATGTTCCCGAATACTGAGATTACAGGAGGAAAAGGAAAAATAATGGGGATAGCAAAGATAGAAAAGGATTGTATACCCCTTCAGTTGTCTGTTCACAGTACCCAGATGTAATGAGATTCCAGGCAAAAGGAATTGTCCTAGAATACAAAAAACAAGTAGCATATATGTCATGGTTTGGGCTTCTGAATCAAAGTAGAAAACATCAATCTACATGTAATCAACCATAAGAAAATCTATCCAACAACAAAATATTTCAAGTAACAACCACCAATCCACCATTAAACAGTCATGAACACATTTACAATTGGCAATCAACCCAAAAAACAAGTTGATGCAAACCCAATAATTCACGGAGAAGAGCGTACTTTGCTGGAATCAGAGCCAGGTAATTGAGGACCGAGGGAAAATACAAAATAGAAACGTGACCGGCGACCAAGACCACAGTTAAACACGTGCAGAGCCTCGTAAATCCTCCGAAAATTTTCATTTGACCTAATAATCAAGATGTTCAGAGAACGAGGAAACAAACTTCGCCCCTCCCTTGAATTGCAACAAACCAGTAGCGAGGCCTCGATTTGAGATTGAACTAAGCATGCGTTCATAAAAAACGGATCCATGTATATTCAATTCAGGATCATTAATTTATTTATATTTAATCATAGAGGATTGCTGCTCTTACAACATTCAAACCGAGGAAAGTTAAGGAATAAGCCAAACTAAGCACGGAAACACGTTTTGCGTCTGGCGTTGGTATGTGTGTAGTGTGGAGTCCACGAGAGAAATTCATAGCGTTCAGTTTATTTTTCAATTTCTACATAGTCCATCAAGCATTTCTCTTAATATAAGGTTTTGTGAATAAAATTTTTTGTTGCAACGCAAGAAATCTATATATAAAAAAAGGATTCCCAGCAAATTCAAAATTTTACCTTAACACTTCAAAATATTACCTGGACATTTTAAAGTGGACATTTAAAATTCTCCAGTTCACTACTTCAAAATCTTTCCCCACTCACCACTTCTTACCCACACGATGGATCATCATTCTTCCCACCTTTCACTCGCCACTGGCATATGAAGGATTTCAATTACGTTCGTCAATTGCGTCTTTTGTGCTTCTTCTGGTTTGTTTTCGACATGGTATCTCTACTGATTTAGTGATTTCGGTTTCATTTGAATTTTCAAGTTATGCAGAACAGATTTCAGGAATTACTTCGCCGAAAATCATCTTCTATGGATTTATTCAGACATATTCCAAATCCCTCATCGTTGAAATCTCTGGCGACCTCTGCAGAATTAATTTCCGAAAATTACTACACCAAAAATCGTCTTCTATGAATTTACGATCTCCTCTTCCTAAATTGAGTACGTCCCCAACCAGAAGAGCTCTCCTCACATTATAATCCCTATCCATATCCTTACGGCCCATTCACCACATGGGTCTGAAGAATTTCAATTACTTTGGTCAATTACCTTCCAACATCACAATTATATCTGCCCTTCTCACATCTACTGCCACTTGACTGTCTCCCCTCATTAATTTGCCATCGCGTGCCACTGGATCGTCCTTATTCGCCATCAATTCTTCGCGTGCTGTCTGCTCGATCTCCTCAACGGACGCCTCAGGGATGGATCGAGGTGCTGTTACGAGGTCTTGTGGTTCGTCCACATTAATTGCACTCGGTGACATCTCTAGGGATTCTGAACGGCGCGATTCATCATCTCTAGCTAGATTCTGGTCAGATTCAATTCTCTCCGACGAGAATTTCAACGAGAATGCATTGAGGTAATCCACCAATGTTTTTACTGATGAATTGTACATTTCTGTTTCTGGTATTTTTGGTGCTTCCTTCTTCCAGTTCTTACCTCAGCGTCTGTAGTCAACGATCCGTCTGGCGACGGTTCCAAATTTTCCGGCAATATTGTCTCTGAATGATTTGTATCCAAGTCCATCCCATACTCTTCTGCACTCCGTTCTGTACCAGTTTGTTTGTGCATAGGGGTTGAGTTGTTATGACCTAGTGCAGGCCATTCTATAAGGCTTCTCTTTTCGTCGCTCTGTCCTTGTATGTTTCCAGAATTGCTGCCTTGTTGATTCCATGATCTAGTGGCACTAGGAGAATATCCGTGAGTCTCTTCCTCAGCCATGACATAGAACGTTTCTTCTCCAGTTTTCACTATTATCTGCTTGTAGACGTTGCGGTTAGAAGTGGACAGGATCAACACTCTTCCGAACTACATATCAATCTGATTTGCAGTTTTCTCATCAATCTTTACCATTACTCCCAGTTTTGAGACTAGTTCAGTAAAAAATTCATTGCACCAACAGTGGAGGGGAGTTCCCCTAACCTTGATCCAAACTGGACGTACCAGTTTTCCATTCTACAACTGCCACGGCCTTAGATTTTTGACACGGAGAGTCTTGGTCGTTTCTTCATCACCCAATAGCCTTATTTTGTCATCTATAGTCAGGAGCTTGATCAAGACTTCTCCTCCCTCTAACCGAGCCATTTTCCCTCTTGTGTACGATCTATCCTCTAGAATGCATGTCATGGAGTTTAGATCCATGCTAGGTGCTGGTAGGCCTACCAAACATGTTTCAACCAAGCTATTTTTTCGGGCTTAGGTTCATAGTTCATGGTTTCGATTTCCATTTGAGTTTCTGGTGCTTTGCTGTAGGCTGTGTTTGGGAAAGCTTATACTTTTACAGAAGGAATTTTGCAGAAAGACTTTTGAATGTGCAAGAATAATTATATCACATTTAAACTTCGAATTAATTTCAAAATTGCCACT
>JAOYMZ010000625.1:0-10026 GCA_025802335.1 Pinguicula primuliflora | reverse complement strand
GTAAATCCATCACGGTGAGGGAGGAATTTGTGGAGGAAACTGTCGGAGTCACAGCTCGTCTAGGTCCAGGGTCGTAATAAAATGCTTTGATGTTTGGTTCTCGGCTATGTTTTTCTCTTTTATGGCAGTCTAAACTGTTGGATCTGACCTATTACCTTATTGGTTTTGTGTCCAATTCTCTTTGGGAATGAGGAAAAGATAACACTACGGTAGTGTAAATTGTGAGTTCGTGATGCTTTTTGTTTGTCACTTCTAATGCAAGGTGTTCCATGTAGCTGATTCTATTTTTCCTCTTGGGTATACCGTTTCTATCATCCTGCAGATGAATAGAGGCATGGTCATAAAATATTGCTAAATGGTACATCCCTCTTCTTTGGTGGTTTGTTCGTTTATGGGAAATGAATAGTATCAACATATTCTCCTTTTGGCAATGGGCCCTGGTCTTCATCTGGTTGTTTCTGTTTTCATTCCATCTGCTCAATAATGAAAGAAGAGAGGAAATTCGTGATGCAATTTTACTCATGGTACATGTCCTCTTTGATGTCTCAATATATGTGATTGACACATAATTGAACTCCCTTCGAAGCGCAGTTACAAGTTGAATTATCTTTTGCGTGGGCTTTACCGGTTCTGTGAACTTTCATGTGATACCTCCTCTTTGGTGGTTCGAACGTTTTTGGAAACTGAATAATATTAACATAGATTCTCCTTTTGGCAACGGTCACTTGGTCTTGGTGAGGAAGTATGTGCTGCTGTTTTACTTATGGTGCATGTCCTCTTTGGTGCCTCAATAAATTTGATAGACAGATAACTGAACTCCCTTGGGGAAGTGCAGCTACAAGTTGAATTATCTTTTGTGTGAGTGTCAGGCCTTCAGCAAATGTTAGGAAAGAGTGATTTTAGTGACTGTGCTGTTTGTACTTGATGGCAAGTTGCGAACAGATGTGTCTTATTGTTGGTAGGTTTGGTGTTGTGAATTTTTGTATTCTTGATTAATTTCCATAATTACGGTTCAGTGAATAAATGTATTGATCTCTTGTATATGGCCAGTCGAATTATCTAATTTAGCAATTCTATCAATTGTGCTTCTGATTCACTCATGACCTCCTTTTACCATTACATTTTAGGTTGGCTCCACCATCCTCATGAGTTATTGTTTTGTGTCATTATATAGATCATAAATTCTTGTGGTCTGTCGGAGAATAATGATTGAAAAATTATTATTATTATTTTTGATCGGAAAATTATGATTACCAAAAGCTTATGTACGTCTAGCTATGAACTCGAGGGAGGTAAATTGTTAATGTGTGCGCTGGTGGACTCTTAAATGACATTTTCTCTTTGTATCAGTGACAGGCAATTCATATCTAATTGGTGATTTGTTCCGATACTTAAGTGTTACCATTTTGAAGCTAAAGGTCCTGTTGAAGTAAACGATACTGTTGCTTGCACTTACTGACAGCGATAAATCCAGTATTCTTCGGTCTTCTCATATCATTTTCTTCCAAAGTTCATCTCATGATTGATTAAGTGAAGCTGGACATTTGAACTTAATTAGTCAGAGAGTTCTACATGTACCTTAAATATTTGTAACAATTTTTTATACACGCTCATCTGAGATGCAGTTGCACTGTGTGCCTGAATTCCAACATCTAATTCATTTAGTAACATCTTAAAGAATGGAAAGAGTTTGTTTCTTATTCTAACTGTGGGGGTATCCGGAGTTCAGCTTCCTGTATCGTTCTCATTATAAATTTATGGGTATTATACTGTTTTTATTTACAGTTCTAAGATCAGTATATTTTCGGGGTGAGCATCTTCTCATCAGGTATCCCAGCTATTGTTTTTCATAATCATCATTCTTATTCCTGGTTAAAAAATTGGATGTTCTGGGTCAAATTCTGCAGGAAGTGGAGTAGCATCTTATCAGGTATCCCGACTAACATTAAATAGGATTTTGTTTTTCATAACCGTTGTTCTTAATCCTGCTTAAAAAATTAGACACTGTGGGTCCAATGCTGCAGGAAGCGGGGTATTATATGCTGATGTATTCCGTTACTCATATTCTGGTTGCATTCTTGGTACTCCTGGTATTTTCTTGCGGTTGGTTGGTGTTTTTCGCAGCACAATGTTCCTTCACTGTTGAAGGTTTTAGGAAGTTGCGATTTTGACACTTCTAGTATCAGCTCTCCCTCTTGATTTGCTAATTCTATCTGGAAGGATTTTCCCCAGATTCATGGTTGTACGAAGTGATAATACTGAATGAGAGGCAGGAAGAGTTCTTGGTAACTTATTATCATGTTTCTTATATTTTTTGAATGGCGAGAAAGGATTTTTCTAGTATCAGTTTCTTATGTTAGGCATGTTTGGCACTGTAAGTGCGGTGATGACTAGTGGACCTTTTGGCCATGTTTCTTCAACATCCAAGAAAATGCTCCATATCAACATTTTTAATCACCACTGTGCATGCAGTCTGCTATATGTTTGTACTGTTGTCTATTCAAAACTTCGTGATCGTTTTATTTCATGTACTATTCACTATTTACAAGTCTGATGGAACCCCAGCTACGTGAGGACTGCTCTCTTTAGTAATCCATATTTTAGTGCATCTTCTCATTTGTGCTAGCAAATGCGGAAATTTTGGTTGCCTATTTCATATGTGAGTGAACATTTAGGCATATTTTGACATCAAAATCATTGCAAAACCTTTTACTTTTTCCACTTTCTTCTTTTGTTTTCATTACTTCCTGCATCACAGCATGAGCCTGTATGCAATTTAGATATTGAATGATAATTGCAGAGTCTAGGTAGCTATAAGAGTCATGGTTCGATGGTATGGTAACTGTGTTTGGATAATACGAAAATTTCTATGCTTTCACTTTCTTTTTCTGTAACCTAGGTTTTCTCTCTTGTTTGTTTTGTAGTTGCACTGCATGTACAATTTCTAGAAGGAGATTCAATTTGATTGTTCATACTTTGAAGCTCTCATTTTCACGAAGTTTCTGGTTTCTATAATGTTATCATTTATCTGGTTTAGTATTCTTGGTTCCTTACGGAATTCATCAGTTCAAAGAGGTTATAATGGCTTTTCTCATTTATGGGTTAGATCGGTCAGCTTTGCATGTTTGTAGAGGCATACTCCTAGACCTATTGGATTGGTTGATTTGTGGAGGTAAGACAGATTGCGAGTATTTCAGCATTAACTATGCTGCATTGATATTATTAGTACTGTGATTATGAATGCTGATGGGCGTCCTGTCCAGTTAATGTTTATCGCAGCTGTGTGAAAGGATGTAATAAAATAGGCTTTTGGAACCTGGTTTCTGTTAATGATCCTCAATGTTATGCTTGATACGTTGAACTGAACTAGTTAAGCAATTGACTGCCAGTTTTTTAATAGCATTGATTGCTTGCACTTTTGTTTGTGATGGATTGAGCAGACTATTCCTCTGCCTCTTGTGCATTCCATTTGAAGTTAGTCAGGCAATTTATCTGCCCGTTGATGGTCATTCTCTTTGGCGTATATTTAAAGCATCATGTTATGACTCGTGATATTGTTTTTTTGGATGTTGAAGTTATTTCCTCCTTGTTGGTTATGAGTTTGCATTGTAGGTTAGCCTTAGTAACTCCGCCTGCGCCATCTCTTCTGTAGTGGCACAGCCGGTCCCAAGCCCGGACCAAAAAGGAGGAGGGATGAGGATATTTAAGCTTTTTATAGAGTTGTTTCTTTGTCTAGAATCATTTTGTGGTTGCTGTTTGTCTGAAACTCAAGATTGGGGATGGTCATTATTGATAACTTCCACTTTTTCTTGGTGGTGATTCTCATTCCTCCACCAGAAATGTCATGCGAACATGGTCCATGGCCGGATGCAGAAGTTCCAATGGTAGTGATTCTCCAAGAGTGATATTGTGATATCCGAGGTCATCATTGTCTTTTGAGAAACAATGAAGTCGCAATACATGAAGGGTTATGTGGAAGCTGGTTCACAGCAACTAATTGCAAAGGTCTGAAAAGGAATTGGATTGGATCGGATCGGATCGGCACAATGTGAGCATGCCAAAGAAATATTGGAGAGGTACTAATTATTTACTCATGGTTCGGACTGCAATCTCCTACTACATCCGATGAGTCCTATCCTCAGTTCAAAAAGCAAATGCTTAATCTGAAAGGGACCATCATGAAGAGAAGGCATCCGGTTTGATAGTGACGGCGTAGAAGATGTCCAGTTTGCCACAAAAACCTCTACGTGGATTTGGATGGAAGCATATGGTATCAAGAGTGTGGCTTATACAATTTCAGATCGATATCGAGCTTTGTCATTAGCATGAGTCGCAAGTTATCGATAGGTTTGAGCTTCCAGCTAGTGATAACCAGAACCCCGACTAGTATTGATTATGTTTGCAAAATTATTATGCTAGAATCTGCAAGGTTTTATCTTTGTTGTGTATTTGTACATATTAATTTTGAGTTCAATAATATCTCCTACTTACAAAAACACTTAAATTTCAGCCATTTTACATCGTCAAAATTAAAATTTATCACCAGTACTAAAATTTTTGTGTTGAAATGATTTTTGAACTCGTAATAAATTTTGATTCGGTGGTTTTGAGAAAAAAAAATTAAAAAATTTAAATATATATTTTAAATGCAAATAGACAGCTAAAAAAATCAACTGATAGTTCAAGGATTTTTGTGATGGATTTTTGTTTTGACGGCTCGCCGCAAAACTGGTCATGGATTTTCGTTTTGAAGGTTTCGCCGCAAAAAAATACTAAAACTCTATTAAATAAACATTTTAAGAGCAACAAATTTAACTCTAACCTTAAACGGCGTGTTACGAGGGCCGAAATAAAAATTTTGTACCGATTCTAACACCATTTCGATGCGAGGATTCCAGAATCGGTATTGCTTTTTTATTTTGGTAGCCGGAAAGCGGTTAAAATGGCAGGGTACTGAAATTCTGTACATCGAGCATTATTCTTGTGGATTAGGACAGAGGTGAAATGCTATAGAGCACCACCCCTATGGCACCTCCACCACACCCTCACTTACATTGTAAAGTATTGGGTCCTACATACACACACACCAACACGTGTATGTGTGCTCACACTATAATGTGAGTGGGGTGTGATAGAGGTACCCTGGAGGTAGTGCTCTATAGCATTTCTCAGAACAAAGAGTTAGAAAAAAATCAGCAGTCATGGAATTATTTAGAAACAATCATGCTAAACTTCCTCTCTCCAGACAAAGAAGGAGATATTGAACCTTAGAACGGTTAAAACTTAAAAGGCATATGACCTGATGTAGATCTTGCTTGGCAGCACTGACAGTTGCCAATTTGGGAGGAAATCGGTTTCTGGGGTCACGATAAATTAGTTGCTGTGAACCAGCTTCCACATAACTCTTCATGTATCCCACACTAATATAAATAGGAAGTTGGGCTACATCCAATCCAATTACCATTGGATCCGATCATACACCTGGGAAAAGAACCAAACCAAATACACCTGGGATTTACAGGAAGTTGGGCCACATACACCTGGGAAAAGAACTGATAGTGTTGAAACCAAATATCCCACACTGGTTATAAACACCAAACCAAAGCAAACCCATATAAATTGGAAGTTAGGCTATAACTAATCAACATAACATCATAGTTTTAATGAGGCTAACCTATCTTTGTAATAAAATTGATTCACACACACGCGCACCTGCACCCATGAGGCTCAAATCTAGAATGATGGTCGGGCCCGATTCAATCAAAGGCCCGAGCTTGGATTATGAGTCGGGTCGAATTCCAATATGGTGTCCGAGCCATATTCCCAGAATGCTTCCACTTCTTACCCCTAGAATGATTACTTTAAGTCCAACAAGATTTAACGAGTTGGACTTTAGGGGGAAGTGTTAAAATTAAATGTCCCATACTGGTTATAAACACCAAACCAAACTAATATAAATAGGAAATTGGGCTACAATCAATTACGCTCGTTTTAATGAGAGTTGACATCGTCCTAATAAAATTGGCACACGTGCACCTGCGCACAAAAGGCACGAACTTGAAATTACTGTCGGGTCCCATTTCTTCAAAGGCCGAGTCCAAATTATTAGTTGGGTCTAATTTCAAGAAATACCTAGGAATAATACCATGCTTTGGAACATATAATATTTAGATTCAGGTGATAAGTATAAACTCGTCCAACTCACAGGCAAAGAAGAGATTATTATAGAGCAGACTGCGACTTCCGATAGCATCAGAATCTAATACAACATCATAGGTTTACATGTTACAATGGGCAAGGAACGATTTGCAGTAGGTTGGTAGGTTGGATAGATTACTTCTATCAAAAGTGTGGCTGAATACATGGACAAACATTTTCAACACCGGTTAGATGTAAACATTTCTATTACGGTTAAAGATTCATAAAATTATATAGAGTAGTTATTTGCTTATTGACCTCTATATTGATAGAAAAAAAATGAGACACTGCACTAATTGTTATTTCATCTATTAAAAGTAGAATGCAGTTATTTAGTTTGTTCGTTATTGATGTAGATATTTATTTATTTTGCGATGTATGTATGAATGATTTAGGTAAGTTATTATTTCAGTCATTTTCGCTTCCCCTTTTTTATTATTATTATTTTTTGGTATTCTATTATTATTATTATTGTTTTTTGTAATGAGTTGGGTGTCTCTACGGAAACAATCTTCTCATTCTGTTGAGAGGTGGGGTATGATTGCGTACATCCTACCCTCTCCAGATCCTGGCTAAGGACGGAATTTACTAGATATGTTTGGTTCAGTTTGGTTTATAATATACAAATTAATATAGTTTAAATTTTTATTCAAAAAGTAGGTTTCGGGTCTGAGTATAAGGTGTACCCGAACGTTAATAACCGAACTCGTACCCAAAAATGCTAGGGTACTGATTTAAATACCCGAACTCGATAAAATACCTGATACTCGTCGGGTATCGGGTCCGGTTCCGAGTTGGGTCCAGGTAAACCTGATACCCGCTAGTATTTTGTGCAGCCCTACAAGAGATAGTGACAATTCTCATTGTAACTCGTACAATTGACCGTCATGTCTTATATCACCGATAGTTTGGAACTGATCCCTCCTGTATCTTGATATTTGGACTATCAATTCCAGTCATGCCTCCATTCGAATATTCACCGAACAATACATATCATCTCGCATGTTCAGGATAACGAATGAACACCCATTTGGTTGCTTTTTGCAACGAACCTAATAAATCCACTCATTGGATTTGGGTGCGTTATGGCAGTACCGAGCCCAATTTATATGCGAGAAACTCAAACACGATTCATAATAAATAGGTCTTAATGTCAATGTAGTCCACGTAGCGTAGTACATGAGGTCCAAGCCCGAAGAAAAAAAACAAAGTCTCAGCAACGAAAACAATTCTTAACACCATAAAAGACGGAAACAAGTCAAGGCCCAAGTTTTTATTAAAGACTCAACGACTCTTTCTAAACTCTGGGAATTACCCAAGTGAAAGCTCCGAGAATCAACGCTGCTCCGGCCCTGTAAATCAAACATGCGGGAGGGTTCGTGAGTCAAAATGACTCAGTGGGTAATCAAATCGAGGGCGCACATGCAACGATATTATATTAACATGATAGCTCGTAGAATATTTAAAAACTCCTACACAATCATAAACTGAAATTTGATTTATGTTAATTATATGCAGGATTAATTTAATAAACTTATGCACGACATGCTAGGTACGGAATCGAAATCACATAGCACTTGCCTATCATAACATAAAACGTTATCCGACGCATTTCTAATTAAACACGGTTTAATACATAATTCATGAAATCATTCGATACTCGATCACCCTCATCACCGCTCGCGGGATCTCGCTCAATCACGCTCATCATCACTCGCGGAATCTCGCTCAATCATGCTCATCATCGCTCGCGGGATCTCGCATTCATCAACCCTCAAGACAGTCTCAACCAATACAGAAATCTCATAAGTATACATTTCGACATATCACCATAATACACAACAACACTCAAGTCGACGGACCACAGTATAACCATTTCATCAGAATAACAGATTTAGCAGCAACTATCGCAACCAACTTAACAACATACCCTCAGTGCATACTTCAAATCCGATCGAACATGAATAGGGAAAACGATTTCATATGCACCGATTTTCTGTAAAATCAACATGTCCGCCACTTCTATCGTTTGAAAAATAGAAATAAATGAGGGGAAACAAAGAAAGGAAGTTTCAGTTTACATCACGCACGTAGCCACATTCACCGCTCAACAGTTACCAGATTATCACAAATAGGGGGGAAATCATCACCCGAAACATATATATATGACTTTTCAACCTGGACAGCAATCATGCATCATCGTTCATCTAAATCAAGCAGCACACGATTCACAACACGACGGTCCACCCGATTATAACATAACAGGGGAGGGGATTTCGCTTCATCAGATTCAAGATATGTTCAACTCCAGCCAACATGGACATTCAACACAGTCAGGGGAGGGGATTTCGAATCTCAGAGTCAGAATTTTATCAAACATACGAGCAACATATCAGATCTCAAGCAAGAAGAAAAAGCACATTCATCCCAACAACAGTTTCCCCCAGCCCGTACGATCCATACAACCTCCTGGTTTTGGGATTGAGGCAAGGGTGGCGGAATTTTCCGCACTGTTTCCCTTCTTCGCCAAGGGAGTCGCTCTGCAACCGGTGTAGGGACTACTCGGCGATGCCACAACCCTCCACCAGCAACACACCCGGAAGGATCACCCACCAATGTTCTCCTCCAGATCGGTTTTCTGCCTCAATTGCCACTCTCCTCAACCCTAGCTCGATTCCTATATATATCCTTCAGGGTTGATTCCGATTTCACCCTTCTTCCGTACGAAGAAGGTGAAACTCGCCGAGTGAAAATATCCACTCGAGAGTTTTGTTCTTCACGAGTGCATATCGATGATTTGGGCCGCCGACAGAAACAAATTTGGGCCACCATTAAAACCGGTTGGGCCGACTGAACTTCCTCTTCTATTTCTCATCACCCGGCCCAGTTACTTCCTCTTGGCCCACTACTTTAATTAAGACGGGGTAGCAAAATAAATTTTAAATCCAAGTAACACACATTCAAGATAAGTCGAGAGACAAGAAATCGAATTGTTTTTTCCTCGTACCTTACACTCTTAGACCAAGCTTTCCATATTGACGGGTTTGGTCATGCACATAGATGTCGAACCCTATGGTCGCATATGGTCTAAGATTGACTTCCTCCTATTTCATAACTCATACGGAGTGGTTGACATACTTTTACTTGGTATACAATTGAAGATATATGTTACCGTAAGCAATGCATCTCCCCAAAAGTTTATGGATACGCTTCATTTGCGCATTATAAACCTAAACATGTCAAGCAAGGTTCACACATGGGCACTTAGCTAGTCTATTAAACTTATCTTAACCAATCAAGTCTATTAAGCCTATACTAACCACATCAAGTAAAGTTCGATTTCTGCATTCCACAACAACGTTATGCTGTGGAGTATATGGAAAGTAAGTTTCCTTACAATGCCATTTTCATCAAAATATTCTCTGAATGAATCAGAAAAATATTCGCAACCATGATTAGTCCTTGAAGTGTTAACTTCTCGGTCTAACTGTGTTTCAACTTCCACCACCTAGAGCTTGAACATATCGGCGCTTCATTGCACTGAGATAATATACAGACGTAATAAAAACGTGTGTAGTTATCTACGAGGGTGACAAAATAGGAAGCCCTAAAGGCATGCTTTTAAGCGCATGAGTCTGCAAATGTTGTTGTGGTTAGATCGTCCGGATCTGGCAAAAAAAACAGTAGAAAGTCAGTAACAGAATTTGTAAAATACAAATCGTAAAAGTAACGAAATGTATATAGAAAATCCTGTTTGTATCGAAGAGCGGAAGCGTGATATCGCAGTTTCCGGTGACAGAACGCCGGAGAAGAAGCTTGGCCGTCAGT
>JAOYMZ010000624.1:0-25527 GCA_025802335.1 Pinguicula primuliflora | reverse complement strand
ACGACCCTCACGGCCCATACCCCCCCCCAAAAAAAAAAAAATTAAAACTTTATTAATGCCGGTTGGGCCCTTGGCCCAACCATAAAAGAGAACGGCAGCCCAACTCTGCTTGTCTGCAATCTGCATCCTTCACACCAGTTTCGGCGCAGAATTCTCCCCCACCATTCCTCTATAAATAGGCGGTAGAAGGTAGATTTCCAAAAAAATAGTTTTTTAAAAAAGTTTATAAAATTAATAAAAAAAAGTATTGTTCTGTTTATAAAATTAATAAAAAGTTTTTTTAAAAAAATATTTATTACAGTATTTTTAAAAAAAACACAGAAAAAGCCAATCGGCTAAGTGCCTCCTAGGCGACCTGGGCGTTGGGCGGCCCGAAAACGCCTTAGGGCCGCCCAACGCATTCTCGAACACTGCTGTTGACATTATTTGTGTTTTTCCCAACAACATCACCACTAAAAAAGCATTGAACACAAATTCAAACTCATTCATTTGAATGAGAAAACCTTTGGCAGTTGTTCTATTTCCTTGCCAGTAGCATCTTTATAAATAACATCATAAACCTATTTCACTGCATTCCACATGTATAACATCACTGGCTCTCCACAATCTTCAAAATCAGCGACCACCAAACACCTGGTAGATCCACCCCCAACTAGTTTGGGTTTTTTTTTTTTTTGTATACAATGGAAGCTTAACGCCGGAACAAAATTAACATGACTCCATCAAGGAGGGTCAAAGACCATTGGTAAAGTACGAGGAGCAGACGGAATTGTTGGGCGGTCCAAAACTGCTGGAAGAACATGAGTAGTGGCCTCTCCAGCTCCAGCTCCTATCAACTTATCTGCCCCCATGCGTACAATTTGAATTTTTTTGGTAACCGAGTTTGGGTTCTTGATTTTTTTTGGTAAGTAAGTAATTGTATTGATGTGTAAATTTACATATTTACATATGTTTTCCACTCATACTTGTCAACTATATGTTAATGGGCTTAGATACCAATTCACAAAATCTATTTGCAGCCCATTTTGTCTGGCCCGCAAGAGAAGCCAGCTCTTCAGCTTGATTCGTTCGGTCGCAAGTCCTGGATCCGGCGGTATTTGCTCAAAGATTGCAGCGTTTATTTGGCGCCAAAGCTCCCAGACTCCTAGCTGCCAAATTATCGGCCAAATCCGTCGCAAGGATGAAGATGTGGGCGTCTGGTTTTCGCCCAATCGCACAAGCTGTTCAATTTCGTCCGAGATCGTCTGACTGATTTGCATCCATTGAAAGATTAGTGGCCGTTTCATGTTCTGTCTCACACAACGGGCAGTGTAGTGCAGTTGAGTTTACACCTCGCTTAATCAAGTTATCAGCAGTGGGGATTCGATTATGTAGCAGCTTCCAAAAAAATCCAGCAATCTTTGAAGGTATGGTCCAGTTTGGGTTCTTGTTAGCTGGTAATTTCATTTTTTTTTGAGCAATTCATATTTCTATTAATTACTGGTAGTTCAAGTGATGACCAAGTCATCTAACAATTTTGTGATCTAGTCATTGATATTTAAGAGAAACAATTCTTCCAAAATTTTACCAATAAAACACACACATTTCTTTGCTAGGTAAAAATATCCGTAATTGCTAGCCAAAACATGTAGTTTCAACATCCAAATGATCGTTCTTCACCCATCATCCATGATGATAAGAAAAAGGCGTTTGGATTAGATAGTTATTTATAGCATTGGACCATTGCCCGGATCAAAGAAATTTGAAAATGGAAAGTGTAGTAGTAGTTGTCTTCATTGCGTGGTCCTGATTTTGAAGAAATTCAAATCAAATTGTCATAGAATGCAAAGACTTAGCAGTATCAAATTTAAGTATTAGGGCCTAAAAAAATTATGTATATATGTACAACTTTTTAAAATTAATAATTTATGCGAAAGCCACGCTTCACATTTAATTATTATATACGAAATCGTATATGTATGTAGGATGAATATTTGTTGGCCTTGAAATGAAATTGGTGCGAAAAATGTTTAAGAGTACAAATTGCAATTACCTAAAAATTCTAAAATATTGGGGTGCGTTCGGTAGTAGGATACACATTATCCGTATTAATCCTACAATGCGGGATTACTTGGGATTAAGAATTAATCAACTCATTCGCTAGACAAATAACTATATGAAATGAGTGAGATTGTAAAAATATGGGATAAGTCAATCAATGTTCGGTATTCTTGTTTGCAACGGGATAACATTGACATATCATTAAATTTTTGTGACTTTATATTAATGCCCCTTATTTTGAGGATCCCAAACCGAGAATCACAAATTTTTCTCTTGTCGTGAACGTGGGGAACTCCCACCGTATGGATTTTGATGTTCCAGAAACTGCAGTGTTGATGTCCGTATAGGATATTTACCTTCCTGCAGAATGAAGCTTTATAGTCAATCTACATAAACTTTTTATGAAATCAATCATTTTTCTTTTGAAAGTCTGCTATTCAATTTAATATACCTCAACGTGGCTGGTAATACTAACAGATGACGCTGGTCAGATTACACTCGTGTTTATGAGTGCAGATTTTAGTAAGTATCCTTGTTGCGTTATGTTGTGTGTGATGAACCTGTTTCTGACAAAAGAAAGGAGAACAATAAAGTTCCTCAAAAGATTGTCAGTTACATAGAATTGTATCCGTGCGATGGAATTATTTATCCTCTTATTACAAAATTATAGAGCAGCTTGGAATAGAACGCAACTGTGGAACTGTATGCTTGAACTTTCAAATATACAGCAAGACGAGCAGCGCCAAAGTTGACACACTTGCAATTTCAAATTCCTTCGAATATGTTGCTGTGAACATAGTTTTTTGGATTTTGATCAGATTCGGAGGAGAAACATCGTTGATATCGGCAGTGAATTTACCGGTGGGAGAGAGACCTTTGCCAGAGGAGATATACCGGTTGAAGAACAAAACGTTAGAAATTTTACCGGTTTTTGATGGATGGTAGAATTGTGTAATTATGTAAAAAAAATCAAAGGGTAAAGGTATTTTTTAAGTGGGATTGTATAATCAGCCCATTTTGGAAGGATTGAGTAATCCCACATAATGAAGGATTAGAGGCGGGTCGTAGGATTCAATCATTCGACCCGAAAAAAATTATGTTGGATACCGAACGTGTAATTAAAATAGATTATTCTCAGAATCATGAATTTATACCCAAATCATCATGCTACCGAACGCACCCTTGGTGATTGATAAACTGCTTACCACGGTGACTTTAGTCCTATTTTTAACGGTTCTTAAAACTATAATTTGATTATAAGAAATATTTTTAAAAAATGAGTGTTTTGCACAATCAAACTTCTACTACTTATTCTTAATTTTTAGAACGTAAACCTTCTAAAAAATAAGCATATGTTAATATGCTTTTTTCCTTCTAAAAATTAGATGACAAATTTTGAAATTATTTCAAATTCATAGATAATATATAAGAACAAATTACTCTTATTTTTATCATTACTTAGTTAAACAAAGGGTATTTTGGTAATCTATTATTAGTTTTATAATATATATATATAAATAAAATTGAATTTTAAATAATTATCTTTTAAGAACTTACACAAAACACCGCTCATTGTAAAAATAAGAACAAATAGAAGAAGAAAGAAGTGGTAGAAGAAGACAATCATAAATATAAGAACCTCTACGCAAAACAGGATCTTCGGAGAAATAATGAGTATAACTTTGTCTAATGTATTCTCCGCTTCAAAGACCACACCGGCAAGACAATTTCAAAATAAGAAAGCCACACTTGGTGCCATTTTACCTGGATTCATCACAGCAAAATTTCAAAATGCTCTCGAGCACGAAGCCCATGGAGTCTCCACCCTCTTCTCCGGCCACGTTTTGGCCGGTAAGTTACTGGTTGTTCCGATGGGACAGTGGTGAAGGATGACTCTGAAGCAGGGAACGGCTAAGGATTAACCCCTTTGCCACTCCGGGTGAGCTCGTCTGGCAGGGGTTAGATCCAACGATTTCTCCCATTTGCGCCTGTGTATGGACAAGTACTTGATTGGGTTTTGGTGCAGGAATGGCTGGATAGTTGCCCTCCTTTCCCACTCCGGGCGAGCTCGTTGGCAGGAGGGAGCTTATTCGATTTCTACAATTTTTCCTGAGAAAAGGAAAGCACTGTACTTGTCAGCACGAACAGTAAGAATAATCTAAACTCTTACTGTATTTCATTGAGTTACTTGCAACTATGAGAAAAGAACTGCAATAGCATCTGAGAGGAAATCGGCGAAGAGAACAAGAGAACTTCCATTGGCAAAATACACAAAAAGGGACCTCAAATCAGTTCATCAACAGGGTTCGTGAAACCTCATTATCTCTATACTGTTAAGGAATGGATATCAAAAGTCCAACCATGAGCCCCCAAAACACCTTGAGTCCCCAAAACACCTTGAGCCCCCAAAACACCTTGAGCTCCCAAAACACCTTGAGCCCCCAAAACACTTTGAGCCCCCAAAATACATTAATAACCTGTCTCATTAACCCATATCTCTCTATATATTGTAAGATCATTGTAAGATACTAGTAAGAAAAAAGAAGAAAAAAACTGGAAGAACACTCTTTCCGTGGAGTAGGGATTTCTCCCGAACCACGTAAATCCTTGTGTCTTCTTTATAATTCCGCATATATTTTCGCTTAATAGTTTAATTCCTGCCGCTTCACGTTGACGCAGTGATAGTTCCAAAGCCAAGCCCAGTTATGCATGTTTGTCAATTGCATTTAGATAGAGGTTAGGATATAGTTGAGCAAAGGGTACATCTCCCAACCAACTGTCTAACCAAAATCTTGTATATGCTCTATTGCCCACAATAATTATTGTATTTGCCTTGAACCAATTAGTTGTAAGAACATACTTGCATAAATTTCGCCATCAAATAGATGAATGAATCTTTTGTACTCTGCTAGCTGGTATTAAAGGTCCATATAATGAATTTATCACCAGTTTCCAGAGCCCTAATTCCTCCGAGATCGAGCGATAACCCCACTTCCCTAGTAGTGACAAGTTAAATTTCTTGAGGGATATTACACTTAACCCTTCCTTAGATTTGGGCTTATAAACAACCTTACAACGTACCCATTTGATTTTTCTTGGCCCATCAGCCACTTTTCCCCCACAAGAACTTGCTTAATATGCATGTCATCTGCTTTAGAATTGTATACTGAAAAGTAGTATAAAAGGATAGAGATTAGGACTGATTTAATCAGGGTTATCATCCTACCAAAGGATATGTACTTTTCATCCCAACCCATCAGCCTTTGTTTCAGAATGTCCAAAATTGGTGTCCAAGTCCTATTTAACATCGGGTTAGCTCCAACTTGAACTCTTAGGTAGACTAAAGGAATAGTGTCGGCCTTGTATTTCAATATATTCTTCTGGACAGCTTGTATATTCTCTGCCAAGTTAACAGAAAAAAGCCTACTCTTCTTATAATTCACTTTTAAGCCAAAAAATTAGCTCAAATGCCTTCAATACTTCATAGCCACAATATCTGCCACAGAGTCATCTCCAAATAGGGTTGTATCGTCAGCAAACTACTGATGGGAGATCCTGGTTTGATAATCTCCTATTTGGTATCCTTCAAGGCTTCCATTATCAGTAGCTCTAGAAAGAAGGAGATGTAATCCCTCAGCTGCAACTGCAAATAGTAAAAGGGATAGAGAGTTTACTTGTTTAAGTCCTCTCTCCATTTTAAACTCACCGCAAGAACTCTCATTAACAAATATTGAGATATATGCAGATTTCACACACTAATTCGAAATCCATTTACTGCTAAATCCATCAAGATCATTAAATTCCACAAATATTGCTTGTTATGCTCTCAAAAGCCTTTTGAAAATTCACCTTAAATAGTGAGCAGGGCTTCTCTTTTGCCTTAGCTTCATCTATTACTTCATTTGTCAACACAATGCTATTCATGATAGATTTTTTTTATATGAATCCTATTTATGTAGGTGCAATAATCCGAGAGAGAACCTTACTGAATTGTGTAGAAAGCACTTTAGACAGTAGCTTATAGATAGAACCTGCCATAGAGATAGGTCTAAAATCAGTGATGTGCTGTGAGGAAGAGCATTTAGTTGCTAATACCACCATAGTGTTACTTGAGCCTTTCACAAGATGTCCATCTCTCCAAAAATCATCAAACAAGTCTAGAATGTCAGCCTTAAACAGTTCCCAGAAATGCTTTAAGAATGTAAACTTAAACTCGTCACGACCCGGACTTTTTCCACTTCCACATTTGAGTAGAGCTATGCAAACTTCCTCTTCTGTAAACTTCGCTATCAGCCCCTCATTATCCTCTTCAGTGACCAAATAGTCCATTTCCTAGTCCACTGTTGGTTTAGGATCAGTGGATGCTTGATAATGTTTCTCAAAATTATCATGAATAAACTGCTTTACAGCCTTAACATTTTCATTCCAAGAGCCATTAATCATCATTCCTTTGATGGTGTTTCTGCAGTGATTGTTTTTTAGGCAAGCATGATAAAATTTAGCATTCTCATCACCTTCCTTCAGCCATTTCATTCTTGCTTTCTGAAACATAAGGCTATCCAGTATTCCATCTAGGCGTTTCACCTCAAATGCGGTGTCTTTTCTTTCCATGATTTTAGCCTCAGACGAATCCAGAATCTCCATTTTTATGTCTAGTTCATCAATTCTCTTTCGGCCCTCACCGATATTTACATTTAAGTCTACAAACACTTCCATGTTCCATTTCCTTCATTTCTCCTTCAGTTGTTTCAGTATTTGGTGCAATACAAATCCTCTAGAACCTATAGCTGAAGTCTCATTCCAAGCTTTTGTCACAAATTCATCATAATCTTTGTGTTGAAACCAAGCGTCCAAGACTCGAAAGGATTTTGGACTCCAATTCTTCATATCATTTATGAGGACTAAGGAACAATGATCTGAAGACTTTTTATCTATGGCCATTTGTGAGACATTTGTCCATATGTTCAGCCACAGACGAAAGACAAGTATTCGGTCCAATCTACTAGAGCAGTCCACTAGGGTGATAGTACGTATGCTTTCTCAAGTGTAGTGGTAGATCAACTAACCCAGTCTCCTCAATGAAAGCATTAAATTTATCCATTTCACTTACAGATGGATTGGATGTCCTTTATTTTATTCCAAGTTTCTTATAGCGTTAATGTCACATGATAGATACCATAACGCATCAGGATCTAAGTTGATCCATTGCATTATATCCTATCATAATTTTTGCTTACCTGCAATCACACATGGTAAGTAAACATTCAATATTTTCATCATGACACTTCCATTTTGGCCAATCATGCCTCCACGTACAAAGCAGACCACCAGATAGGCCGAAAAGACTTGCTGATGGTTGGAATTCAAACTCGAAGTTTGAATGCCGCCAGATCATCTCACAAGATCTCCTGTCAATGTTGACATGATTTGTTTCCTACAAGCATATAAACTCAATGTCAAATTGTCTCACTGCATCAACTCGCTCCTTCTTCCTGCTATCCGCTCCTAATCCACGGATATTTTGATTGAGCATCCACATTAAAAGCACGTTTACACCATAACTATCCTTGTTCATGCTGGTCTAATGCTCTTCTATGTCCCTCTGTGCAATTTGAATCAGGGATGGCATGTGTACTTCAGTAATGTGAACTCCAATAGAGTTTGCGAGCTCTCCAGTTGTTCTTGCCTCAATTATTATCTATTCATGTGTTTAAGGAATGACAGAGCAATTTTTTAGGTCCAGACAATTAGATTTTGCAGCTCGTTGTAGTATTAATTTCTCTGCATGCTTTCTATGGTGATATCTTGATTCCGTTAATGTCCAAAGTCTTGAAAAAGACACAGTATGTTGATGGGCCATTGACTTACTGGCCTAAATTGTTTTCTTCCCTGGCATCTTTTGCATTTAGTGCTCATTCCCCATTCCTCTCATCACAGTTCCCCATTTCATGCGCTTCACGTCGAGTATTACAGTTATTTCCCGAAGATGAGCATAATTGTTGTTCGGGCTCGAGATACTCGGAGATCTAAACAATGCATTTAAATCAAACCCTTCACCTTCCACATTTAATGCACCGTTTTTTGGTCTCACCGGAGAGACAACAATTTCCTCTGTTCTTGTCGGAGAACCTAGTTCTAGATGAGCAACTGGTATATCTGGAACGATTTCGTTCTGCATTTATGTTGTCTATTTAGCAGGAATCTGCAGCATGTCCTGCTTCATCATTTCTCCTTCTTCAATGATCTCAATCTGATATGTTTTGGCATCCACCACTCTCTACTTAACCCGTCCAATTTCTTACGAGTTGATGTGGTTATCAAGAGTCCACAATATAGTAGATTTTTGTGCTCTAATGTTATCAGCAATTTTTTTTTGCACGGTGCCTACCTGGGCTCCGATCTAATTGAGGTTTCTTTCGTTCCAACATGTGAACGAAACACTACGAACACGTATCCAGACTTTTTTCTGCCGCAACTCTAAGTCAGCCTCCCACCAGCGCACTAATCGGAATATTGCACTAAAGCTGCTCCCCCAATTTTTTAAGGTTATCACCCTGTTGTTTACTCAATCCTTTTATTATTACCTTATCTTCTGTGATCAAGGATATAGTAAACTAAGAGTAGTCAGATCTTTGCATTATCTGCTCTACCTCCTGTAGATCACCGTCTTTGAGTCCAGCAACAATAGCGCCCTGCAACCAGTTTATATCTTCCTCAGTTGTGCGGTGTTCTACCTTGTCATTCAGTAGTGAAGGCACCATTGTACCTTTCTGTTTCACAACCATAGCATATGAAACCTCCTTTCTAACCGCACTCGTCTCTCCCTTCTCAAACGTCGATCCTTCTTTTACCACGTACTGCTGAAATTCATTCTGTATTTGCTTCTCTGAAATCACCCGCTTTGCACCATGATACTGAGCCACATTTACTTGTATCTTAAAAACCCAAGGTTTATTCCATTCCATCTCGTTGCTAGATCATGAGCATTCTGCGATAAATCGAACCTCGTGACCGAACAGCTTTCCATTCTTTCCTAGTCGGGTCGATATGTATATGTCAAAGAGCCTCCCATACTTCTTAAACAAAGTGGCTAGCCGTCGTGCCTCCCAACCTGGTGGAATGTTTGTGAGGAACAATGAGGACAGTTTTGATCTCATATCACGAATCTTATTAAATTGTTGCCCCCATTGTTGCTTCGCCAACGGTTGAGTTTTTGCCCCAGAGGGAGCAATACGTTGATGGACCGGTCGTCTGCGAGTGACTTCCATCAATTCTCCATCTCCAGCTCCTGCCCCAGACTCATCCGATTGACCCCCCACCAAATTGTTCGATGTGTTGACTACAGCGCCCTTTTCTTTGCTTTCTTTCTCCATCTCTAGGCTTTCTCTCTCTGTCTCCAGGCTTTCTCTCTCCTTCCCTGCTCCTTCCCTTTCCCTAAACATGTTCTCCTGTGCAGAAGAAGACTTGCAAAACTTGACAATATGTCTCACACGAGAGATAGCGTCACTATGTCCAGTCAAGCCATCTTGAACAATCAGGTTCAAGATGTGGGCAAAACGCCTCATGTGCAGGTTCTCGTGCTTACACATAATCTGCCCCCGAACATCACCATACAGAGTTATCTGTCTTCTCTTCAAAGTTTCAAGTGCAAGATCGTCATTAGTGGCATTGTCAACTATGATGCTCAAGAGCTACCTGATATCCCAAACTTCATATTTTCCAACTCCTCACAGAAAGAAGCTCCTGTATGATCACTTGTCTTTCTAAAACCCAATATCCTTTTTTCCAAGGCCGAATTCACATCAATTCAGTGGTCCGTGATCACCATATACATCAAATTTTGTCTACAAGTCCATGTATCTGCCGTGAAATAGATATGAGGATTAGCCTCTAGAAGTTTTTGCTGCATCTTCATTTTCTCCTCCAGATACAATCCCAGACAATCCCTCATCCACGTCTGTCTGGACACCATCTTAAAACGGGGATCAACATCCTTGATAATCAGAGAAAAACTGACCCTGTTTACATGGTTGAAATGGAGCTCATCCAGTATAATATGCCTCACGATCTTTCTTCTCACGCTTTCTTATCGAACATACAAAATAAATAAACAAATAATAAATATCTAACAATTAGTAAATAACTTATGCTACATTAATGAATAGTTAACCTTTTTTTACCTTCGTATTGTCAAAGTTCCAACATCACTAATGTTTGCCAAACTCTCATCGAATGAAAGAGTCATCTGTCTTCCTCTAGGGGCGTGAGCCCACTTCCTTTTCTGACAGCCTCTATAATACTTAATCATTGTTGACGTCCCGTAGACAAAAGATTCACAATTCACTTCTTTCCCATAGAACATACAATTTACCTTCGGCTTCACAGGATCTACAGGTGGGAGTATCTCCACAAAATATGCCCAATAAGGGCTAGTCCTCTATTTCTTTTTTTTGAGTATCTGTGGAGTCTTCAGTTTCTACCCTCACGTTTTCCTCCTTCTCAACTGGGTTGGAGGATGTAGAAGCATTTGTAGATTGTGGATCGGTCATCCTCTATAAACACTGTATAAGAACAAATCAAATAAATGAAAAATGTGCGCAATTTAAATCCTAATAATCTCTAGTATGGTGTGAAGGTGTACACGAGTTTCTAATGCTGCGAAATTTAAACATAATCTGACTTAAGTACAAAACTAACAGCAGCACGTGATAATACTAAGTCGAGGAATAGATTTGCACATACTCAAGAACAAGATCCTAAGGATTCACCCAACTTCATAATTTCCAACTCACTGGGCTAACTATAACGCACACAGAGTTAATACTGCATGTTGTGATTGGTAATCGAATTAAATTCTCTCAATTCTTTATCTGATCCGTAAAGCTACCTGGATATTCACCTTTAAAATTCAAACAACAAATCACAAGGATATACTGCAATGTGTAAAATAATTTAGTTTCAATTTTCCGGTTGAACTAAGTACCTTTAGTTAATATCAAGAGGGACAAATGTCATTTCTTAGTCTCTAAGATGTCCCATTTTCTAATTCCTTATTCCAAGGAATTCCAATGGAAATACAAGAAAAGCATAAAAGATCACTATTATAGAACACGCAAACACTCCAAAAAGTTAAAGATGATGATCAAGATCAGACAACTAGCCACCCTGAAGGAAAAAAAGAATACAACAGCAGGAGGATGTGATTCAACAGTTTGATAGGCTAATGGAATCTTGGACTCTTACAGAATTGGAGAAGCCGGGGAAGGCGGAAATGGAGCTGATAAAACTAAGCAAAATGCAATCTAGTCTACTATATCAGAAATCTAGAAGCAGGGGCTTTCTGAGGGGGATGCAAATAGTAGCTATTTCCATGCTACACTAAGAAAAAATCGATGCAGAAACACTATCCTAGACATGATGATTGATTATCACTGGATAACCGAGGTCCAACAAGTTAATAAATTCATTCATGACAATTTCAAGACTCATTATGCAGCTGAAAATGTATCTAGACCCCGCACACAATGAAATCTAGAACGAACCTTATGTGATGCAGAGAGAGAAGAAATGATACTCCCATTCTTAGAGGAAGAAATTGTGCAGGCTGTGAAATCATGTGGAAAGAGGAAAAGTCCAGGACTTGATGGATTCAATTTCAAATTCATAAAGTTTTTTTGGCCCCTATTGAAGGAAACTGTGATACAATTCTTTAACGAGTTCTGGGAGGACTAGAGACTAGTGAAGGGTCTCAATGCTACTTTTGTTACCCTGGCTCCAAATAAATATTATCCTAAGCACATCACAGATTTCAAACCTATATCTATGGCGACAAGCCTATATAAAATCTTGTCCAAAGTCCTTACAACAAGACTGAAAAGAGTTCTGCCAAAACTGATTTCTACGAATCAAAGTGGATTTGTGCCTAACCGCTATATTTTGGATAGTGTGCTGATCGCAAATGAAGTATTGAATGAAGCTAAGAAGACTAAGAAAAAGTGCATTTTGTTTAAAGTGGATTTCGAGAAAGCATTTGACAGTATAGATTAGAGGTATTTGTTCTCTATCATGGTTGCTATGGGCTTTCATACTAAATGGTTGAGGTGGATAAAGAGTTGCATCACCTTGGCTCAAATGTCCATCATGGTAAATGGAAGCCCCAATGGGGAATTCCAACTTCATAGAGGCTTGAGACAAGGATGCTCACTATCTCCTATGCTAAGCAGCTGAGGGTTTGAATGTTCTATTGACAAGGGCTATGAGATGTGGAGAATTAAGGGGATAAGAAATAGGATCACGAAGAATTCAACTCACACATCAGCAATACACCGATGACACTATTATTTTTGGAGATGGTACGCTGGAAGATACTAGAACCATTAGAGGAGTACTGTGGATTTTTGAAGCTACATCTGGGCTAAAAGTGAATTACAACAAAAGCAAGTTATATGCTGTGAACCTCAGGCAGTCTGAAATTTTCAGACATGCCAGAATACTACAATGCAGAACAGAGGATATCCCATTTAAATACCTGGGAATTGCTGTTGGTTCTAATCCTAAAAAGCTGGAGACATGGCGCCGGTCTTAAATATCATTGAAAAGCGACTAACTGGATGGGAAAACAAATACATATCCTGTGGAGGCCTATTAGTACTGATGAGATCTATTCTAACTAGTATTCCTCTCTTTTACTTTTCCATCTATAAGGCCCCAATGATAGTACTCAAAATAACGAGCATTCAAAGGAATTTTTTGTGGGGAGCAAAGGTAGGAGGGGATAGACGAATTACCTGGGTAAGTTGGAAGTCCTTGTGTTACCCGTATGACCGTGGGGAACTGGGAATTAAAGATCTAAAGACTTTTAATTTAGCTCTGCTGGCTAAGTGGGGAGCTTGCTTGATTGCTGCTGCTTGATGAGGATAATTTGTGGATAAGGGTCCTAGACAGCCGTATGCGGAAAGAAATGTTAGCGGACACATGCTGTCTTCTGATAGACACTTGACTCGACAAGCTTCTACATGGTGGACTGATATGATAGTAAACATTGCCTCAGATGCATGGTTTAGGCAAAATATCTACCAGAAGGTTGGTAAGGGAGATCAAACATTGTTTTCGAGAGACAAGTGGCTCGGGGATGGGAGTTTTGAGGAAAGATATCCGGTTGTCTATGTCGTGGCAAGGGATAAGAACATAACTATTGCACAAAAAGGAGTCTATACTGATCAATGGAACTAGAGTTGAGAGTGGGATGGACTACTGGTCTAACTGAGATACGTCAACTAGCTACTCTCCTAGTTGAGCTAACTGAAGCTCCTGTCCCTACGCAGGAACGTGATGAATGGAAGGGGTCAGGTGCGAGGGAACTCAAAACATTTACGAGACAGACTTATCAGGAGCTAATGCAACAGCAATGGAGTGAAAACATAAATCAATATGAGGTCAATAGAGCGTGGAAGAGAGTTATACCATCGAAAATATGTTTCTTTATCTGGCATGTGCTGCACAGACGACTCCCGACCCTGGTAAACCTCCAACATCATGGTGTAAATATGGCTACGACTCGCTTTCCGCTCTGTGCAGGGGAAAACGAATTAGAGATGCACTTATTCACGAATTGTGCAAGAACAATAGAGATGTGGGACAATATTTATACCTGGCTGCACGTACCGGTTGCTACGCTGCTGGTACCCCCGAACCAGGACATAGATGGTCTCCAGAATCATATGCAGCGGCGTAAACCTCCATGGGTGATGAGCCTTTGGAATGCAATCTGGCAAATCTGATCTTGGCAACTGTGGAAGCAAAGAAACAGAATCATCTTTCAGCAGGAGATTTGGACTGAGCAGGCGGTAATTGAGAAAATAAAAATGCAGACCTGGCTCATATTTCGCCACCGGAATTATCTTCATCCAGTGCATTCCTACGGTGACTGGTGCAGAGAGCCGCAGCTGTGCATCATGGGAAGTGCTTCATCGACGAATCCGAGAATTTGAAGATGAGCTAAGACAGACAACGACCATGTCGGAAACGGGATTTGGGGATGGCACAAAGAAGAGAAGACAAAAAGTAAACTCGTGTTTTTTCCTGCTTTCGCAACTTGTAAAGGAATAGGGGCAATATTGTAATTAGTCCTCTGTACAGTTCATATTTAATAAAAAAGATTTACCTATCAAAAAAAAATATTATCATGTGGAGTGCAAGACATTTTACAATGCCACGAGGATTTTATTAATTACTGTGTCATCAAATGTTATTAATTTGATGAGAATGAGAAATTTAAATTAAATATTTTTGCTTCATGTCAGGCACTAACTTGTAACAAATCTAATCCAATCAACGAGCCATTCCCATGAGATGACTCCAGCATTACCTGGACGACGTAATCATTGATCAAAGTCGATCAAAGCAATTACAACTACAAGATAGAAACAGTCGAAATGTATTGAGGGAAAAAAGGGTCAATAACTTTAATCAGGCTAGAAGAGTCAAGACCGGTCAATTGCTGAAATCACTACATTATGATCTTCTTCTACTACAAATTCGAAGTTCAATGTACAGTTACAGTTACAGTTACTGTGCTGCTCTAGCAACCGGCTCAAGGGCTTCCACGGTGACCACACTGTTTCCTCTGATAACCTACAGAGTACAGCAGAAGTAAACGTCAGAAATTATATAGTTTTTGAACGTCACAAATCGACAACCAGAAACTGAAGACTCACCACCATGCCTATGTCAGTTTTCTCATTTCCATTCACCTCGACCGTATTGTCCACCACGAGGTTCATGAATTGGTCAAAACCCCGAAGTGTTCCAACCACCATGCGGTTGGCATTGAGCTTTACTGAAAAGAGTATAGAAACAGTAAAACAAATATGTCCATATGGAGAAAGAAAGAGATCGTTGAGAATGAAACATACCAGAGCCAGAACAACAAAGAGATGGACAAATAATGTCATTGACCTTGTGTTACCTTGCTAAAAAATGTTAAATATCCCCAGAAAAGTCCCAGGTAGAAACTATTACATATAGGGGATTCATGGTTGGAAATAGAAGTTAAAATGACGATTACCTTCAGAGTATAAATAGTCCTAAATACAACAAGATACGAGCATGAGTTGCAAGAACAATAGAAATCATTCTTCTCGAGCACATGCCCTACCCCGGATATAAAAATGCGCACTCAAAGAAATCAATCCATAGTCCACAATGCAGAGGTAAGTAGAGAAAATAACTTATGCCTAGAATTGAGACAATGGATGTTTTACTAAATCTTCAATTATTCAAGTATAACGTCAAGTCAATCAAGGCTATTACACTGGTTGCAATTCATATTTCAATGTGCCAGTTTAAATTCGGGATATTGCAATTCATAAAGGATGCAACTCTAGAATTGGTCACTTCTGGACATCTAAGGATCCGCAACTCTCAGAACAATGGTGATTAGTAAAAAGCGAAATAAAATGCAAAACAGATAGACACCAAAAACATACACGTTTTTCCTTCATAAGTTTAAACTATCTTTCAAAAATTCGATGGTTTGTGAGTACATGTAAATGGTAAAATTCATTCCGCATAAGCAAAAGATAGAGTGCAAAACACCGGGTATCAATTTCACTTCATAGCAATGCATCACAACAAACTTCTTAAAACAAATATAAGAAGAAGAAACAACAGATAAGGGTGGGTTTGAACTCACTCTGCAGTTTCTTGTCCATATACCTGACATTGGGAGAGAAAGGTAAGATCCCAAAAGCAGTAAGCTACGACATGAAAATAATGTAAACGTGAAAGATAAAATCATTCAAGAATTTTTCCAAGAGCTTACTTCTTGAGATCCGGAGGCTGTCCCGATCTGCTCATGGCGAAACCCTAGAGTTCTCGAGAGACGAAATCACGAAAGGTTGGAATTAGGGCTTAGCTCCCTTGAAAAATCAAAAGCTATAGTACAATTTATTCATGCCGTGGGACGGTCGGGCCGTTTAATACCTTATGATACTTGCCCATTGGGCCCAACCAATATAATTCAATTTGATGACCAGAAGCAGAACCCACCGCCGACCCAAGACCCAGGCGACCCATTTGGTAGTGTGCATAATTGATAATATCCATATATTATCCAGGGAAGTTAAATGCGAGTAAACAGTTCAAAACGCAGGAGGTGACGTAATATTTTGCCGGTGACGTCAGCATCTTCTTCTTTTGACGGTTTCATCCCTCCTCCTCGATCTTCAATCAGTGCGACCCCAAAAAAGAACGCAACTTTTCTTCTCCCACTTCAAAGGTGTTGTTCTCTGGAAGAAATTGATTGAACCTAAAATCTGACTTCTCATCTGTTGCTTTCTTACTCAAACACACAACGCAGGAGCAAAGGAGGGAGGACGAGGGCGCTCCAAGTTTACCGCTGCATACCCTACAACTACGAGTTTTTTTCCAGCCCAGATCCATATAAACAGAATGAAACGACTTATGTCCAGATTTTTATTTGTTGCCGTCTGATTGAGATCAGACGGCCACAAATAAAACATCACTTATTCAAGGCTATGGGCCGGTTGTGAATTAAAGAATCCGAAAACCCGCTGGCCGGATTGCAAAAGAAAAAATAAGTATTCATTCCGCACCAGCACACGTTTTTTCCGGCAGTAGGAGATCTGACGTAACCTTATCAATTCACCAACCAAACAATTCATCAGCAATCAAAACTGAATTGAAACAAAGACTAAATTGTAAACAAAATTAAGCAGCAACACATTTATTCCGAAGCCCCTGATCTAAACAAAGAACCTCTTTTGAGGTGATGAACACATTTATATCAGCCATGAGTCCATGACCCTCGATTATCCACCAGATAAGCTCGCTGTCTATCTGTCCGACTACGGAGGAGCGCCGGTGACGCTCGAAGCAATGCGGGAGTCGTGGAAATTCAAGTTTTGGGTCCCTTTCTGACGGAAGTACGAGTTCAAAATAAGGTGTCCGAATGCTTATTTCTCAACACCGGAAAGTGCAGCTGAGGAGCTTTTTACAGTGAGTGAATTCGCAGGGAGAGGAAGGAATTGGAGGTGAGATTTTTTTTTGTTTCGAATTTTCGGATTCTTTAATTCATAACCGGCCCGTAGCCTTGAATAAGTGATGTTTTATTTGTGGTCGTCCGATCTCGATCCTGTTTATATGGATATGGACTGGAAAAAAATTCCTACAGCTACAGCAATCATGGGTGGCGAACCCTTCATAGTTATGTTGTTAAAATAGAGCAAATTATCGAATGCGATAACTTACCCATTTCCCTTTTTAAGTTGTGTCATGGACGCGCGTACTATTTTAAAAGCGATTTTGGCCCCACCATAGTGCTAATGGTCATTATGTCGGTCTCGAAGGTTACGACAATCATCTCTTTCATACAAGCACTTCGTGTTCAGAGGTTGCAGAAAGATACCCGTTGGAACCCTTGCTCAAAGAGAACTCGACAGAAGAGAAGACAATATATGTGGATTGCTAATTGTAAGTGTGTGTTTTCGAATTCAACAAGGGGTTGTATTCATAGTTGGAATTTTCGAGTGTTAGACTCTCACTATAACACGATCACCTTTGATCTCTAGTGTTTGTAAAACTTCATCCAAAATCCCTCATGTTTATCCCATGTTCGATTCATATATATCCATAATATATTTCTTCTTCTTCAAGTAGAGGTAATGGCCCAAAACAATAAAAATCAAATAGATTAATATTTTCTGGGTCAAAACAAATGATGGGCCTCGGAGGAAAGCATCGGCCCAGACCACCACATACACGCACGATCGGACTGGGCCTGGCGGACGGTGGCAGCGGCAACATGCGGGTGTGTGGGCAGAGCTCATCTACTCATAAACAATACATAACTCACTTGAGGGAAAATGTAAATAAACCCTTCATTTCCACTTCTCCAAACCGATGTGGAACAGAAACTAGCCTTTACAAGGCATTTCTCCAACAGTCCCCCACAAATGACTTGGAAAGGTATTCTCTTCGAGCTAAGGAAGAGTCGTATACTTAAACATCAATATCTTTTGATTTGAATTCACAAGTTGTGAATTGAGAATACAACAATGACCCAGTGAGTGAGTGAATTAGGTCTTGAACTCTTGAACTCATGAGTGAACTAGGTCTTGAACTCATTTGGACTCGTATTACTATTCCCTCATCACGTATACAACTCTTGAGTTGTACAAATTTCGTGATACTGTCAGTTGCGCAATTATTTACGAGGCTCTATTGCATGCCCTTCATTTCATGAATGCTTTAGAAAGATTGACTACATCTTTCATGCAAGATGCCCAACCTTCACATTCACTAAGGTGACTCACACGTCCCCAAATATGGAAGAGAGTCATTAAGAGCCTGAGCTCATACTCTGTCACACTCACATGGCCTGTCCCCCACAGATGTGTAGGATCCTTAGATAGCACATGACTCTCTACCCCATGCCTAGGAGATTCAGCTACTATGATCCTTTACTCCCCAATCTTTACAAAATCGAAAGGTGTCCTACAGCTCTCTATCTCCACGCATGGGGAGAGTCGTCTATTTCTGTTCTTAGCCCGAACTTGGAAGAATCCTATTGCAGCCCATACCTCATACCCAATTGCATGACGAGAGTCACCATTTTTATTCTCTACTCTCTCCATTTTCTTGGCAAAACAGTAACTTTTCATATGGATCTATAACCTCTGCCCCTCAAGTGTGGAGAAATGCCAATGTAGCACATGTCTCTCTACCCCACGCATGGGAGAGCCAGATACGCATTTCTCTACTCTCACACATCCCTTGGCTAGGTTTGAATCAGTGTCTGTCTGGGTCTTCTGCCCCTCAATTGGGGAGAATGTAGATATAGCCCATGTCCCTTTATCCCACACATGAGAGGGTTAATTATACTCATTCTCTATCAGCCCCTAATCTACTCGGCAAGACGGTCAGACCATCCACGCATGGGAATCATCAATAGTTCTCTGCCCCACACACATGAGGAGAACTGCAATTCTCTACCCTCATTCTCTGACATGACTCACATAGTGAAAATGTCACCGAGTGACTGTTCATCCTCATCCATACATCCATCACATTATGCTCAATCATAATTCTCATGCATGGGGTATGGATCTATCAAACAATCAGTAAAAATAAATCAAATTAATTCCACAATCCACACATCGCAATGTAATATCCACACATGGAAACAGACTCGAATCATAAATAATGCCTAAAAATAAATACTAACAGAACTAGGAAAATATCAAAGAAACAATATATCCTAACAATGATAAAAGTTTCTAGCCCGTAAGTTTTAATCCTATTCCTTTAGTGAGTCAATGACTATTACCCGTGACACCCCCTTTGTAAAAGGATCCGCCAGGTTCTTCTCGGATCTCACAAAGTCCAGAGCAATCACTCCATTCTTCTGAAGTTGCTTAATCACTCCATGCCGAAGTCAAATATATCTATTCTTCCCATTATAGAAACTATTTTTAGCAACCCCAATAGTTGCCTGTGAATTATAATGAATAGACACGGGAGAAGTCTTTTCCCCCACATTGGTAGATCAGCCAGTAGAGTTCTCAACCACTCTGCCTCCTGTCCAGCCAACTCAAGTTCAATAAGTTCTGACTACATGCTGGAATGTGCGATACAAGTTTGCTTTGCCGACTTCCAAGATACGATACCTCCACCAAAAGTGAAGATGTATCCACTAGTAGAGCTCACCTTATCATTGTTAGCAACCCAGTTCGTATCACAATATCCTTCCAGCACATCAAGAAATCAACTATAATGCAAGCACCAATCCATGGTGCCTCTCAGATACTTGAGAAGACCATGAAAAACAATCCAATGATCATCACTAGGAGTATGAGTGTATCGACTCAGCTAGCTCAAGGCATAAGTAATATTAGGACGAGTGTAGTTTATGAGAAACATAAGACTCCAAATGACTCTCGCATACTCTTCTCCACCACACTCATGTTCTTCTTCAAATGAACCGACGGGTCATATGGAATCCATGCAGGTTCTACCTCATAATGATTAAATTTCTTGAGCACCTTCTCAATGTAGTGAGACTGGCATAAGGTAATCACATTTAGAGTTCTTGCAATCTTCACCCCTAAAATTATATTTGTATTGCCCAGATCCTTCATCTCGAACTTAGACGATAGAAATCCCTTGGTAGCATCAATAGCCTCCATACTTCTGCTGAAGATCAACATATCATCAATGTACAGACATATAATCACATAGTCTGCTTCAACCATCTTCGAGTAGACACAAAAGTCAGAAGTGTTCACTACATATCCATCACTAATCGTGGTAGAGTTAAACTTCTCATAGTACTGCAAAGGTGCTTATTTCAGTCCATAGAAAGACAACACAAGTCAACATATATTGTCTTCTTGTCCTAGAATAATAAATCCATCAGGTTGGGTCATGTAAATCTCCTCATCCAGATTTTCATTAAAAATGCAGTCTTAACATCAATCTGATGAATAAACAGGTTATGCAGAGAAGCTTATGTAATCAGAACTCTAACCGTTCCAACCTTCATTACAGAAGAAGTAGTGTCAAAGAAGTCAACTCATTCCTTCTAAGTGAATCCTCTCGTCATAAGTCTTTCAATGAATCGTTCAATAGACCCATCAAGTCTCATTTCTGTTTGAAGATCCATTTACATGGGATCGGCTAACATCCTCTGAGTAGGCCGACTAGTTCCCATGTTCCATTGTCAATCAAATAGTCAAGCTCACTCTTAATTGCCTCCTTCCAGAAGCTAGCATCCACTGACTGAATTGCATCAGCATAGGTCTGAGGATCATCATCTATCATATAAGCACATAGTTAATCCAAGCGTGATGTGTTGGAGGTTTCAACTTCAGTTAGGTACGATGTGATAAAGTTAGGTCCATAGGTAGACTCAATTCTTTTCCTCTTACTTTTTTTTATCTCGTCAACATGTGGTGCAGGACACGCGGCCATTGCCAACGAACTTGGCTCTTCAGGGATACTTTCAGCAGCAGACTCATGTGTGTCACCTTTCCTACAAGTAAAAATGTCCTCGAAGAACTCAGCATTTCTTGATTCTGAAATAGTGCGATCTTTCAACATCATGAATATGCAGGCAGCACTATTCCCTGTATAACCAATAAATGCACAATCATACATCTTCGGTCCAGTAATGGTCTTCATAATATAAGGAATTCTCACATTCGCCAAACATCCCCAAACACGAAAATAACTCAAATTCGGTGCATGATCCTTGTAGAGTTCATATGGAGTCTTGTCCAACTTCTTGTGAGACACACAATTCATTATGTGGCGGGTTGTCAGGACTGTCTCCCTCCACATATCGTCAGATAGTCCAAAGCTTAATAGCATTGCATTAATCATGTTCTTGAGATTCCTGTTCTTTCTCTCAGTTATACCATTTTATTGATGTATGCGAGGAGAACGTACCTCATGTATGATTCATTCTTCTCACAAAATTCTTTCAATGGTATGGAACCATATTCGCCTTCTCTATCAGAACTTAGTCTTTTAATCTTTCGATCTAACTGATTTTCTACTTCGACCTTGTACTTCATAAAAGCATCCTTAGCTTCATCTTTAGACTTCAAGAGGTAGACTCTGCAGTATCTTGAATAGTCATCAATAAAGGTCATATAATAATGATGACCATTTCTACTCCTTGTACTTTTGAAATCCGTGAGATCATAGTATATTAGCCCGAGGAGTTTGGTTTATCTTTCAGTGACTATCTTAAATGGCTTCTTGGGGTGCTTAGCTTCAACACAAATGCCACGTTTCGAAAATCCAATTGTGTCCACTGAGGATATCAAGTACTTGTTCCTTAGTCGCATCATGGAAACCACATTCACATGTCCTAGTCTTCCATGCCAAAGATCAACAGACTCAACCATATAAATAGAAGTAGATGCTTTATTAGATTTTTCATCAGAAGAAAATTCAGAACAAATAACCCATGACTATAATATCCTTTTCCTATGAATTTTCCACCGTGGGTAAGCACTAGCTTATCAGCTTAATCACTTGCTTAACTCCAGCTTTGTTGAGGAGACCACCATAGATTATGTTGCGGTGCAGGGACGGAACATACAAAATATCACTGAGAGCCAGGGTCTTCCCAGAAGCCACAACACTTTCCCCTTTCTAGGAACACCAGACGTGCTAGAGTTTCCCATGTAACACTGTTGACATGGTGTTGCTTCTTGAAACTCGTGAAAGAGCTATTTGTTTGTTTAGAAATGTTTGTTTGCTCTGGTATCCATAATCCAATCAACTTTATTTTCGATCAGGTTGACTTTGCTTATCATTACTGCGATCATATCATTTTCAAAGTCATCCTCATCTTGGTCATCCTCTTCAATCAGATTGGCTTGAGGTCCAGGTCCACGAATTGCCATCTTTACCAAGTGTTTGTGCTTTGGACATTAGTATGACTTGTGCCAGGGGCGTTGCAGAGGAAGCAGATCAGCTTGGCTGTCGATGGCTAAATTCCTGGCAATTTCTTTTGTCCTAATCGTGGCTTGGTGTGGGGACGATCATTCGGCTGTTTTGCTCCAACTTGTTGTTTGATGTAGGGACGTTCTGTTTCAATGATATGCGCATTTAAGTAATCAACAAGGCCAGAATGATGCTTATCTTTCAGACGATTTGCTTTTTCAGTTCTCATGTGACTAATGAGTTCTTGTAGAGTTAGATCCCTCTTCTTTTGCTTGAGATGATTTCTAGAGTCTGCTCATGACGGAGGAAAACATTCAAGCAAGACATTGGCCTAGAACACTTTACATATTTTCATTCCCTCATTGATGACGTTGGTGCACAAATTCTCATAGGTGTGCACTTGATGAATGATTGGCTTACCCTCCTCCATCCTGTAGGCGAGCCACTTTTAAACTCCATACAAAAGCGCACATGTTTATCCCAAGTTCGATTAATATATATCCATAATATATATATGGCAATTTTGCTTTACGACAATGGCTGGCTGTACAGGGCCCTAATTCCTCCATAATAATGTCAGATTACATGTAAGTTTGAGATTTATGTCGATGTTTTATTGATTACTACATGAGTTAAATTTGATTTATGAAATCTTTTCTACTATCAGGATGTCTTCCATTTATTCTTTATTACCGATTTCGTATTTAATTGGCTTCTACCTTGGTGGTGTGAGGATTGGCCAATGGGAATTTCAGCCCGTGATGGTGTGAGGCTTGGCCAATGGGAATTTTAGTCCTTGATCTTTAAGCTTGGTGGAAAAAACTAAAACACTATTATATAAATCCAAAACTTAAATTATATAAATTCTAAATCTTATAAACACTACTTAAGATTCAATAATATTTTATAATTTTTTGAGAATTAATATTGCGGCGGCTTTGCCGCTGAAGAATCTAAAACCCTATTATATAAACCTAAAAAGTTAAATCCAATAAACCCTAAAATATATAGTCATAAAATTATATAAACCCAAATCTTGGGTACTTACAATAGTACTGGATAGCAAGAGGATATCAGCTCTCCAGATCCTTTCAACTTCAAATATATTATCAACCAAACTCCAGATACTCTATCCAAAATCAGTAGGAGGGAGATTTCACCAAGGTCTCTATCCCTTGAAAAACTAAAGTTTCATACAAGAAATATACATAATGCAATGTCTCAGCATTCCAGGGTAGCAAACTCAGAAGAAAACTCCAGTACAGCAAATTCCTATACTCAGACTCCAAGAAACAGTGCGGGGCAAAATTTAGAAAAAAACTGAACTATAAAAGGAAAATCAGGTAGCTCAAACACAAGACAATGAGCCAAATAGTCAAAATTCACTCTATGAGCACAAGAAAACTTGGGAGCTAGTCAAGCCCCTTGGAATCTCAGCAGTTGGTACTGATCAGCAAATCATTGAAGAGTTGAAATAGATTAATGAATTGGCAATAGCTAGATTTGAGGAGCGTCATACTACAGATTCTACGGAAAGGTTAAATCAAGAATAATGAGGATTATGACCTACAACATTCGTGGGCTGGGCACACCTGCGAAGAAAACAGATATTAAGCGGCTAGTTGTATCCCAACAAGTTGAATTAATAATGATCCAAGAAACAAAGCTAGAAAAGTTCACTAGTAAACTGGGATGTAGATTATGAGGAGATGCTGAGTGTCAATGGATACATCAAGAATCAGTGGGATGATCAAGGGGACTACTGTGCTTGTGGAAGAAAGGAATACTAGGGCAGGTCACAAGTAGACAAACTAAGAGATATATACAAATAAGTGGGAGATGGGGATGAGAACAAATAAAAGTACACATTGTTAATGTATATGTTCCAGCATTAGTTGCTGACAAAAGAGCTCAGTGGCGCGAGATACTAGATGAAATACTTCTTGTTCCAAATGAGAGATGGTGCATAGCAGGGGACTTTAATGCAGTTTGCACAGTGGATGAGAGATTGAGTATTGTCCCTTCTCAGCCGAGAGAGATGCTAGATTTCCAGAATTTTATTCTTGGGTCGAATTTGTTGGATCTGCCATTACAACAAAGAAGGTTTACTTGTTATGCAGGGAAAGGAACTAGTAGCAGTAGACTGGACAGGTTTCTGCTCACTACGGAATGGATGAATACATGGCCAGACCTTTATCAATTTGGACTGAAGAGAAGTATATCCGATCACTGCCCGATCCTACTAAAGCTCGAGGACATGGTTTGAAGGCTCTGAAACTAAAAATATTATCAACTTCACAATGGATACCCTCTTCAGCTGGGAAACCAGCAGCATGGTTTCACTCTCATCCATTATTGAGTCTACTTCAAATGCTGCCACTCCGGCTTCAGTATCTCTTTCAGGGGCAATCAACTACCACATTTCATGTTATTAGCTACCCTTCACCTACGGGCGAGCTGGGTGCACATGATGCAAACTCAATGATTGAAGACCACGCCGGAACTGATTCATCACAATTCCTTTTTGATCCTCCCTGAACAGCAAGGATGTTCATGGCTATCCCTTTTTTTTCGTATTTTTCTTTATTTGATGCTGGCTTAGGGCCTCCAATGTATTAAAAAAAAGCTCGAGGACATAAACTGGGGCCCAAAAGCTCAGCGAACACTGGATTGTTCGAATGAGGTTACTGGATTTAAGGACTTTGTGCAAGCAGAATGGAGGGGATTATAGGAAGTTGGAAGCAAAGGATATATCCTGCACCTGAAACTGATAAAGCTTAGAGCTATATTATCAAGTTGGAACAAAACTTCGTTTGGGAATATTGATCAACAAATTGAAAGGTATAAACTACAAATTCATACATATGACTTGAAGGCTGATTTGGGAATACTGCAGGTTGTGGAAAGAGAGTTCAAGAAAACTGCGTGGGTAATTGCCGACTGGGAAGAGATTGAACCTTAACGGCCTGAAAAGTGCAGGAATCAACGGTATAACAGTCAGCAAACTTTCTG
>JAOYMZ010000623.1:0-10026 GCA_025802335.1 Pinguicula primuliflora | reverse complement strand
TGTTGTATATATGAGTGTAGCAACCTTTACTATTTGATTATTTACTTGCTTTATTTATAGCATTTCAGATAGTAAAGTCTAGCATTGATAGCTTAGAGTGTATCACAAAGAATTGTGATGATGAGATCACTCTAATTAAAGTTATCAATACTAAATATCATAACCATAGTATTAGTGAGATTAGGCATCACTAATACAGATAGGTTAGCATGTTCTAACCAAATTCCTTTTGAAGGAAGTAGTCGTTCTCATCAACTATAGTGTAGTGACTGTTGACGCGAATAATGTAAATCGAGGGACAAAGGATATACGTGGTTCGACAAGAATGCATACTCCACAGAAGAGATGTATCTCTTCGTTTTGTTTTGTTTTTCTTGTTGTTTTTTCTTCTTCATCAGTTACATACATATAGGAGATACATAGTAATCACACCCCTAATCACATCCCTAATCACATCCCTGCAATTACGAGATTTGGGAGATAAGGAAGGATATGATTTGATTATCCTTCCTTATCTATATTTTCATTCCTTAACACTCCCCCTCAAGTTAGATGTGGGGTGTCCTACACCTAACTTGCTCAGTACGTCATGAAGCATCCGCCCATTAACCGCCTTGGTCAGAATGTCAGCCAGCTGGTCCTCAGACCGGACAAATGAAAGTGTGATTACCTCGTCTTCTAATTTCTCTTTGATAAAATGTCGATCTACTTCGACATGTTTCGTTCGATTATGTTGCACGGGATTCTATGCAACGTGAATAGCTGCTCGGTTGTCACACATCAGAGGGCATGCTTCATGTGGTGGAAAACCCAATTCTGTCATCAACTTTCGTACCCATAGAATCTTAGTCAATCCACGAGCTACTCCACGAAATTCAGCCTCAGCACTTGAAAGAGCGACCACCAATTGTTTCTTACTTCTCCAAGTGACAAGATTTTCACTCACAATAGTGAAATATCCAGAGGTTGACCGTCGGTCAACCAGGTTGCCTACCTAGTCAGCATCAGTATACGCCTCCATTCTCAAATGTCCATTCTTCCGGAATAGTATCCCAGTGTCAGGGGATCCCTTCAAGTATCTCAAGATTCTCAGTGTTGCCTCCATGTGGTCCTTCTGAGGATTGTACATAAACTGGCTCACCACCCCAACTGCATAGGCGATGTCAGGACGTGTATGAGCTAGATAGATCAGCCTGCCCACCAAGTGTTGATATCTTGCTTTATCAGCTCCTTCTGGTCCTTCCACAATTTTCAGTCCATGGTTCAGTACCATAGGTGTCTCTGCAGGCTTGCACTCAAGTAGTCTCGTCTCTGTGAGTAGATCCAAAATATACTTTCGCTGAGATATGTAAATGTCATACCCTGATCGTGATACTTCAATCCCAAGAAAGTACTTGAGAATTCCGAGATCCTTCATTTCAAACTCTCTGAAAAGGTTTTTCCTCAATAATTCAATCTCTTCAGTGTCATCCCCGGTGATCACCATATCATCCACATATATAATAAGGCAAGTAACTCCTTGGCTCCGGTGTTTCAGAAAGAGAGTGTGGTCTGAATGACTCTGGGTGTACCCATATTTCATCATAGCCATCGTAAAACGTCTGAACCAAGCTCCCGGGGATTGCTTCAGTCCATACAGTGCTTTCTTAAGTCTACATACTTCACCGGGTCGGAAGTCACTCGAGAATCCAGGAGGTCGGTCCATATATACTTCTTCATTTAAATCCTCATGAAGGAAGGTATTCTTCACATCGAACTGATGTAGGGGCCAGTCTAAATTTGCAGCAATGGAGAATTAAATCCTGTTAGTATCCAGTTTTGCCACGGGGGAGAAAGTCTCGGAGTAGTCAATTCCATATGTATGTGTGTAGCCTTTGGCTACGAGTCGAGCCTTGTATCTTTCAACTGAGCCATCTGCTCTTCTTTTCACTGTGTACACCCACTTACATCCAACTGGTCGTTTGCCGGGTGGCAACTGACATCTGTCCCAAGTACCACTTTTGTCCAGAGCACTCATCTCTACTTCCATGGCTTGTTCCATTTAGGATTTCTCGAAGCTTCAACCTCATTCCAGGGTACATCATCAGAATATATAGCAACAGTGAATGCTCGTGCTGACTCAGTAAGGCTCCCCCTTACCAGATCAGCTACCGGGTACCTCTGAGTCCTTGAGTTATGATCAGGAGTAAACTTCTTTAGCTTTACACCTCTGGTGGTTCGATGAGGAAGAGTGTACCGAGGAGTCATAGGATCAGTCCCTGCATCAAGGTCAGTCACAGAATCCATAGTAGGAGGCTCAGAAGATGGATTTACCTGGGTATCCAGTGAGGACGACAACTGGGGTGGCTCTTCCTGGTTCGACTCTATCATATCAACGCCGTGTTCCATGGGAGGGCTACCTGACTCGTGACGCTCTTGTGCGTGAGGCACATGAATCGGTGTGGGTGTAGGAAGTATAGCTTGTGCATGAGGCACATGAGATGCTAGCATCGGAGTAGTATGACCCAAATCTGGATGGGACGCGGGAGGCGCATGAACTGGCTGTGGCACAGCGGAGGACACTAACCAATCAAGTGAGTCGGAATCGAAATCAGAATCTTATCTCTCCCCCTGACGACTTACTTGGATGGAAGCATAGTAATAGTCAGTCTCAACGAAATTACAATCCATAGTGGTAGTCACTCGACCTGTGCGAGGGTTGTAGCACCTATACCCTTTCTGAAGGTTCCCATATTCCACAAAAACACATTTTTCGACACACACATCAAATTTTGACCTTTGAACTTTCGGGACATGAACATAGACAGTATATCCAAAAACTCGAGGAGTTAAAGACATTGATGGAGGGACACTCGTTAAATCAGAAAGAGTTTGAATAGGGGTACAAAACTTCAGAATATTAGTCAGAAGGTGATTAGCCAAATATATAAAGGTAGCGACTGCTTCGGGCCAAAAAGTTTTGGGAACATGAGACTCAAACATCAATGCACGAGTTATTTCAAGAAGAAATCTATTTTTTCTCTCAGCAACCCCATTTTGCTGAGGGGAATGGACACAAGAAGTTTGGTGTAACACACCTTTTTCTGAGAAAAAGATTTCATTTGATGACTGACAAACTCACCCCCGTTATCGGAACGAAGAATCTGAATTTTTTTGTGGAACTGTGTTTCAACCATGCGATAAAAATAGACAAATTTATCGAAAACCTCAGATTTATTTTGTAATAAGTAAACCCAAGTCATACGAGAGCAGTCATCAATAAATAAAACGAAATATCGAAGTCCCTGACCCCCAATAACAGGAGCCGGGCCCCAAACATCCGAATGTACGAGGGCAAATAAATTTTGAACTCTAGTGTGTTTTGATAAGAACGGTTGCCTATGACTCTTTGCAAACATGCAAGTCTCACAATTAAACGGAATGTCTGAAAGTTTAGGAAATAAATGACGAAGATAGGAGTGAGAAGGATGACCCAGACGACGATGCCACAGCCAGCTTTGAGAATCAGGTGTTTCACGAGTCAGGAATGTTCTTCCCTCAGAAGCAACTTCGTCAACATAATATAAGCTATCCCGCTTAGTGTCACGCCTAATGATTTTCCTCGAATGGATATCCTACAAAATACAAAATGTCGGGTATAACATCACCACGCAATTCAATTCCTTCGAAATATGGCTGATAGACAGTAATTTATAAGACAGGGATGGGACATATAAGCATTTTGGCAGGCGTATTGAAAGAGAGATTTCAATAACCCCTGCACTTTTCACTGGAGCAAAAGCACCGCTCGCTGTCTGAACCACCTTTTTGTGTGTATTCTGCACTTCAACAATGTCAGAAAAATCATATATAATTGTATCAGTCGCGCCACAATCAAAAATCCATTCGGATTTTTTTTTCGACCCAGATTCCTTAGTAAAATTTGCATGGGCCTTATCATAACGGGCCTTCGGCCCAACAGCAGCTGCAGAAATATTAGAATCTCCAAAAATAGTTCTCGGCCCAGTTTTGGGCCCAATATCCTCATTTTCCCCAAAACAGCCCGCATAGAAAAATCGATTATTAATGAACTGAGGGCATTTCTGTATATTTGCACTCTTACCCCTGCTATTTTTGTTACATGGGTCACGGATCGCAGAATCATTTACTCGGGTCTCGATTTGTTCAATACGGATCCCTTCTTCTCCGTTTCTCCGATCGCGACTCACATTTGCAGTTGCAATTTCCGGTTCGTCTGCTCCTTCAACGTCAGGCGAGTTATGGCCGCTGTCGGTAACGGCTGCTCAGCCTCCTCGCCGACCATATCCTGCTCGTCCGTCCCTTCGTCCGCCATGGAACGAACCTTGGTAATTTCTATTCAGCTTGAAACGGTCTTTTCTCCAATGACCATGTATCTGGCAGTGGTCACAGAATGGACGTCGGGGGGATGAATTGTTGTTTAAACCGGCAGATTCTGACCGATTGTCTCCTGGATGTGTAATAATCGGGACTGATATGTTGCTGGTCAGTCTTGTGTCGCGCCGGCTGCCAGTTTCGGATCCATACGAAACTAGTCCCATACCAATTTCTCCCGATGATGTGGTGTTCAAGCCGTCGAAGGCCGCAATGGATGATGATTTCCAAATCTGACATCTCGCAGCTTCCCATCGAACCATCGCATATGCGATATCGACTGAGGGAAGGGGTGATTCTTTTAGGACATCCCGAGTGATTGATTTGAACTCTGTATTCAATCCTGCGAGAAATTTAAACAATCGATGCTCGGATTGAATCCGATTGTGCTCGTTGATATCTTCAACGCACTTCATGGGGTTCGGTCGACGTCTATCGATCTCAGTCCATAGAGAATTGCATCTAGAATAGTACTCTTCGAGTTGGAGTGTTCCTTGAACAATCCTATCAGCCTTCATTACCAGATCGAAGATCTGAAGTGAATCTTCGTTCCCTGAATTGAATGTTCTTGCCAAGATTTTTCATAATTCGTAAGAATTGGGATAGTATATAAATTGGTTTATCAGTCGCCGTTCAATTGACTAGGTAATCCAAGTGAACACCTGCACATCTTGCTGTCTCCACACAGTCCATTGAGGGTCATCTTTTCTCGGCTCTTTGGCGTCACCAGAAATGTAGTCTTGGTGGCCCTTTCCGATGATGGCCAGTTCCATCATTCGAGCCCATAACACATAATTGTTGCCGTCTAACTTAACATCGATGATGACTGGAGCCTCTTCTCCTTTCTTGGATTTGCTGGCCTCCATCTGAGATGCATTCTGAGTTTGCAGATACTGGGTAAATTGTTTGGACAGAAACTTGTCCAGTTCGGTCTGGGAGATGGTTATGCTCTTCTCTTCGCCCGTGGTCATGGTCCTTGCCGGAATGAACTCTTCACTAGTAGATGACGAGACAGGATTAACACTGCTCCGATACCATGTTGACGTGAATAATGTAAATCGAGGGACAAAGGATATACGTGGTTCGGCAAGAATGTCTACTCTACGGAAGAGATGTATCTCTTCGTTTTGTTTTATTTTTCTTGTTGTTTTCTCTTCTTCATCAGTTACATATATATAGGAGATACATAATAATCACACCCCTAATCGCATCCCTACAATTACGGGATTTGGGAGATAAGGAAGGATATGATTTGATTATCCTTCCTTATCTATATTTTCATTCCTTAACAGGACACTTAAACTAAGAATATGGATGCTTGTAGTAGATAAGTACATCGGATTGACCCGTATCGAAATCATCATTTTGTCAATGGTCGATATTCTTAAGAATAGTGGGTGTAAGTGATCCTTAGACTTGAGATCACCATACAAAAATCTTGAGTATGAATGTCATTATTCGATTCTATTCGGAATTACTCCGTAAATGGGTAACAATGGATAGTCTTGTGAATGGTTTGACGTACGGAAAGAGTATGAGTGAGTGATCAATAAAGAATTCACTACTCCTAAATTATTAGGAGAAGATATTCCTATGGTCATTTGTAAGAAGTCATATAAGCCTTTGCAAAGGCACAAGTCTTATTAAAAAAGAGTTTCTAATTAGAACTTAATGATCATGACTTCCGGTACAAGAAATATTGCGTGTATAGATGAGGGTGACAAATAACCTCAATATATGAGATTAGGGATATGTTAAAAGTGTAAAGGATATAAATTACATGGGAACTGATTCTTGAAAGGATAGTCTTCTTCCATGACTATTCTCAATGCTTAGGGGCCATAATATTTTGCTAGAGGTCACTTACGGTTTATAAACTTGAATTACATGCAAAAGTTGCATGACCAATGAAAATACATGCAATGATGTAATAATATACAATGAGTTGTATATTCTATATATTAAGTGTTTAGTTTGATACAACAAGACTTTGACACTTATTCATGAGTTGTCTAAAGATCAAGCACATGTATGGCTAGGATCAAATGTTGATTAAATTTATGACATGTGTATGTATCTTATACTCATGGAAACTCTATAAATATCCTATACATTCATGTGTGTAAGGACTTCGTAACATCCGTCGAGCTCTTCGATTGTATCATGTGAAAATGCAATATACACTATGCCCCATTTTCATTTGTTTTTCTTTCACCATGTAATATTGTACCGCTTTTTCAAATTAATATAAATTTTAATTACAAAAAAATATTGAACATATGAGAGTTCATTATATAAATATTATTAAAATATTATGATTTATGACTTTTTTTTATGAATATACGTTTAATCCCATATCCTGCAATCCCTCACCTTTCGCTAGGATACATCCATATTTTTAAAATGAATGTAGCAAAATTTATGACTTATTAAACAAATAGATAAACGAACCAAATGAATATCATTTGCGGAAAGATTTTTTTAGGTAGGTAAGTTAGGAGAAATACTCTCGCTCCTCCCCAGTATTCTAGAGCTTTTTACACTCACGACTAATCTAGGGGACCTGCACCCAGTCCAAAGGCTCCTATTGATTAAGCCTGACCAAACGCTTTTGTTGGGGCTTGAACTCAAGACCTCTTATTCAGTAGTTCACCTAATTATCACCAGACCAAGCTGTCTTAGTTGTCATTTGCGGAAAGGTAAACGAGTTATTTATAAACAAGCTTGCGAACAAAACTTAAAGCATAACAAACAAACTCGAATATGATGTTTTGTTCCTTACCCTTAATCAATTTTTTTTTTTTGATAGGTCCTTACGCTTAATCAAATAACACTAGCATGCATTGCCTAGACATTAATGTGCGGTATGTTCATCAATCCTACTCAGCCCCCAGCCCCAGCCCCTATCTCCTACCTCATTTCATTAAATGACAGTGTAAGATTCTGATCCATTCGATTCAGATGAATGAATCTCGTCCCTCCAACTGGACAAAATCGAACACAAAGAAATAAGATGAAATGTATTCCCCAACATACGCTTTAATCTACGGGAACCCACTGTACATGAGGCGCATTAAGCATTCCGTTGAGGCCCTTAATCAACGGAGGACCATGGTCCAGGGGTCGCAGACCACTCCCCATCGCACCTAAGGTCGTGGTCCATGAAGTTTAGACCACGGATGATGATGGCTCGGCTTCTGTTAAGGGATAATGGTCCATAATACTAGGACCATGCTCCATGAAAAATGGGGGCCCAAATTTGGACTCAATTTCAAACCATTCATAAATTGGGGAAGATGATGAACAATATTGTTCGGTACTGTTCATCCCGAACAGGGGGTCGAGGAGGGGGGCGAACCAGGGAGAAATAGAGAAGTCATTTGGCGATTGAATCGGATTAGAAGATCATAGTACGTTTTTTTTATAGTAAAAGTATCGAACTCATAATCTCTAAAGATACTCAACTGTTTAGCTATTTGGATTCGATCTCTATAGTTTATTTGCTTGAGGGAAAATAATTCGTACACCTAATATAGTTATACCAAATTTGGTGTACGAATCTGAACAGGCGAAAAGTTAACGGAAATCATCCATGTGCAAACTGCCGTTAGTTGAGAATGATGAGTTCATACCAAAGTTGTTCTTTCACTAATAAAAGTGTTAACACACTTTTAACTTACACCAAATTTGGTGTACGTATCACTACCGTTGCTCGAGGGAGTGGTGGTCATCAAGGATCTAGTCCATAATGGTGACATGTTACGGTTTTTTTTCGGGTGCCGAACCCTCCTATGTCGAATGCAATAATATTGTGCCAAACAATTTTAGTAGCCGTATCCAACGGCCACTGCGTTTCTCATTAAAAAAATGGCACGTGCCGGCAAGGGTAGGTTCAGCACAATAATAAAACCGATTTCTGCAGTTTTCTCCATCTTCTTCATCCTCGTCTCGTTCACGCTTTTCCCGGATGTTTCATCTCCCACGATGTTGCTGGCTAACCTCTTAGCTCTTCTCCTCTTGCTCCTGTTTGACTTTTCTCTCTCATCTCTTCTCCTCGTGCTCCTGTTTCACTTCTCCAAACCCTCTCTCGATCTCGATCTTTCCAGATTCCTGCAATTCCAGGCCACCATCATCATCTGCAAAACAAATAGGAAAAGAAAACTTCAAAAAAATCCGATCGGATATTTCATCAAAATTTGGTCACCGCATAAGTCACCGGCCAAACTGGAACGAACAAACAAAGAAAAAAAACTCACTGGAAAAATAAAGATTCGGTACAATCCGGCGGATAAAACAACAATGAAAAAAAATAAGTTTGCCTGTGCCGGCACGTGCCATTTTTTTAATGAGAAACGCAGTGCCCGTTGGATACCGTACCATTTTTTAATGAGAAACGCAGTGCCCGTTGGATACAGATCCAACGGCCACTAAAATAGTTCGGCACAATAATATTGCATTCGGCATGGGAGGGTTTGGCACCAAAAAAACCCGAACATGTTACTGCTAACTTGTTTTGTCAATATTATCGAATTGACTAGGCCATAAGATTTATTTTCGCCTATTCTTAATAAAAAAAAATTTTGCTTGTGTTTCAATTTTAAAGTTAAAAATACTAGGTGTACGACATTAAATTATGTATATTTTTTATGATAAATTTCATATCATCGAAATTAAAATGTATCACAAATGACAGAATTCTGCTATGGAGATGATTTCGAAACAAGCCTCACATTTAAATTTAGCTTAATGTTGCATAACTCCTGACATCACTGGCCATTGGACAAAACCAGCATTGTCCGTCGATAACGAACTCTAATTGGGGACAATTGATTTGGTCCAAATTGTAAATGTGATCAACCTATAGAGAATATGCTAAGCTAATTAAATATCGAATCATGGAACCAGTTTCGTATGGTCAGGTTGGTGTGGACAATTTTTCCCTTTTTATGGACAATTTTTTCGTAGCACCATCCATTTTCAAAATTGATCGCACCATTGAAAATCTTATATATTGTAGATGAAAATCCACATGCTTTGGTCCATTTTCGACGACGTTATCACCGTTTAATTTAATTTCACATTTTTTCCTTGGGTTAAGTAGTCCTAAATAGAGTTTTAGAAATTTACGACGACGAAGTCGCCAGAAACCAAACAAAAGCATGAGGATTTTCATCTACAATGTATAAGCTTTTCAATGGTGCGATCAATTTCGAAAATGGATGTTGCAACGAAAAAATTGTCCACACGAAGGGAAAACTGTCCACACCAAGACTGACTATACGAAGCGCTCCTTCAAATCATGATAGCCAACCCATTGGAGGCGATGGAGGCGGACCCGACAACCTGAATGCATGGAGGGCGGATGGGTTTGGAATGCCTGTGGGAAGACGCACTATATGCCAATTTCAGAACAGCTGGTGGAAGCTATGCCTATTGGTGCGCTGGAGTGGATTTGGTACACAATGCAGCTCCTTCCACTGCAACTTTGGTCTTAACACGAACGCCGATCATGGCCGTTTCTTCAAATGATCAGCAGGGAGCTTTTCGTGCAACAGGGTGTTGGGATTTTGGGCTCCCAACATATGTGGAGTAAAAGGCCCAAATATATCAAGCCTATTTAACTCACTATAAATA
>JAOYMZ010000621.1:0-10030 GCA_025802335.1 Pinguicula primuliflora | reverse complement strand
GTAAGGACCATCAGTTACAGAAGTCTTATCCTTATAAAACTGTTCCAATCACTATATCTATAAATATATCTATAACAACAATGAATTTTTTAGACTTTATTTGGCCATTTTTTTTTTATGGCAAGAAGTCTTCTTTTTTAAATTTGTCTCGAATTTTGGAAGATCGAGCCCTGCGCCGGACCTTCACAAAATCAGGATTTATATGTCTTTTGTTTGAGCGGACATCATTAAAAATATTAATGATGGTAATTAGCATATCCCGATCTTAGCAAGATCGGGAGCAACTCCCGACCTTCGACCGAGACCTATGAGGGAAAAAAAATATTTAGAAAATTTTAATTGTAATTATATTATGTTTAAAGTTAATGTATTTTTTAATCGGTGATGCCGTACAAACCATTCTTTATAAGTATAGTTTCATCTGTCAATTATATCCGCTAAATTTGGATTCCCACTAACATGGTGTACCCCATCGTTCCTAATAATTCATAAAAATCCATAACAATTTGTAATAATTCAAAACAATTATAATAAATTCATAAACACTAACCCTTAATTAAAACACTAATTACATAATCAGAATCCCAATTAGGAACACTAATTGGAAAAAATTGAATCCTAATCGGTTAACTTTGGATTCTCTCAATAAAATTGAAAATATGAGCTTCGGCGGCGACAGGCGACGACAACGGACTTCGGAAGATCGGGATTAGAGCTCCTCCGGCGACTGTTCCGACAAACACGAACGAAGACCAGTTCATATTCACGCATCCCAAACTTCGGAAGCCCGAGATGTAATTTTAAAACGATCTTGCCATGACCGGAATATGCTAATTACCATCATTAGAATTTTTAATGACGCCCCCTCATGCAAAAGCCGGGAGTTATAAATTCTGGTCTTGTGAAGGTTGGGCGCAGGTCTCGGACTTCCGAAGTCCGTGTGGTGGCAAATTCAAAAAACGCGCAAATACTTTGTGGCACAAAAAATTTTTGCAATGTTTCGAGTTTCCGATTAGAGAGTTGAAGTGGTTGGCTTCATAATTTCAATAGATTTTCTTTAGAATGCTATTTACCGGTGTTCAAGAAAACACTGAGCGATCAGAGCGCGTTTAGCATCTAGACGTCCAGTTAGAGGGTGGTTGGACATCATTCGAATAGAGCCGAGGGTGATCCAAACCCCGTGCCTAGATGATGCGTAAGCAACTACCTTCTAGAGCGTAACTATTTACACGAAAGCATCCCTCGCAAAGTCTGAGGACTGACTTTGTTATCAAACTGGAGTCATTTCAGAAGATTCTGCTCGTTACAACTGTGTCCGACTATACACGAAATGCCTAAAGATTCAGCAATAAGAAACCGCTTATAAAAGCAAATGATGCTTGTTATTCATGTTTAGTGATACATACAAGAACAACACTAACATTCAACACCAGTAAATTAACATCAGACTGTCCAACTCATTCATCCACGTGCATGCTGCTGGACCATCTTGTCTATTGTCCATGATAAAAGTTTTTTACACCTTAAACTGCAACTGCAGCACAACATCACTCTTGTGGTTACACTGATTGCCTCTGTTTCTCAAGTACATTGCAATTTAAACTTTTAAGAATGGCATCAGTTTGTTCATCTTCCTCATATCTGCGTCAAAAAGTTGGGTAACAGAATCAAGATCAACTAATTATGGAAGTCAAAAAGTTGAGGATATTACGTTTTTAACTAATTAAAAATCAACTTGCAAAGCGAACAGGATGGCGACCTTGAAGGTTAAGGCATGTTTCAGCTTTTTACTTCTAATTGTGCACTCTTTCGGCTCGGTGCAGCTGGAATCTTGCAAGGGATGATACATTGCCGAAGCCAGCTTCTCCTTTGCTGCATGAAGCCTTCTTTCTTCTACCCGCTGGAATACAACACCAAGAATATATATAGATATTCCAAAAAGATAATATACTGCATAGCATTCTTTCACAAGACAAAATACATAACCATACAAGAGCTTTGTCAAATCCTGCAATTTGTTGCTTGCAAAGTTTGAGCTCCATCTGCAGAGCATTGACCCGAAAGTCAACTGCCACCGTGCTTTGCTCAACCATCTGCTTTTGTCGGCCCCGAACAATAGCTGGCTGCCAAACATTCAATGCAACCGAAGCTTGCCTGACAGTGTCACAAGAAAAAATTACAAGGTCTACAATACGGTTCAGATAGATTATTTTCCCCTCTAATTTGATTTACACTTGCAGATAGTGAATGTAACAACAGCATTTGGATTAAAGGTAAACAGAAACACCATCTAGGACAAATTGCACTATGAACGAGCAAGCTTATTCAAATAAAGCAAATAGTTAATTTTCACACAACTGGAAACTGACCTCCAAGTTCAGCAAATATTGATAATAATAAATTTCAACATGAGTTTCGTCATTTTTAGCGAGCAGGATAAATGCTGGGCCACAAAGGCTGAAAGGCTGTATCTGCTTATTTACTGTGAGACGTATAAATAATATTACCCATGAAACATAGTCTTAAGCAATCCAACATCAATTACTTAAAAACCAGAAAAAACATAAACGGACTGGCGAAAACCTGTAAACTATGTCAGTGCCCACTTCCTTCCCATAAGATAAAGAAATGAAACCCAAAATATGTTAACACCTTATTTTTCGAAGATTCAACAACTCAGCAAAAGCATTATCCATTTTCTCTTTCTCCTCCCGGGACTGATGCTCAAGTTGTCGGATTTTCCTTATACACTCGGCTATTTCACTCTCAATCCTGAGAACAACTCTTCTGTGAGCCAGACGCTTTTGATCTCTGTCCTTCTTATACCTGTAGTTTTTAGACCGTTCAACTCAAACAGATAAATATTTTGGCCAATGAATGTCATTAAAAGGCCAAATTTTTAATGATGGAGTAATATTATTATCCTGGTTCATGCGTGCATACTAAATGATTATGGTTCAGACTGGCAATCTGAGTCATTGGATTGACATCACTTATTTTTGCATCAATTAAATCTACCGGGTCAAATTCTCCGGTACCATAATCATTTAGTTTTAGTCTGGACACAGTAGTCAGGATAAGAAGATTTTCCTAATGAAAGAAGGCACAAATAGTTCAACTATTCAGTCTACCAATCTCATTTATTTAATCAATTCAATATCATTTTACACATACAAAAATCTAATACATGCTTCATCACTCTCTTCTGATAGCCCAATCTAACTTAAAATCAGAAAAAAAAATCTACTATCAAGTTGTTTACTTTCCAGTAAATTGCAGCCTAGAAAGATTGACGGCGAAGCAGAATTTTACAAGATTTTACGAAAAAAACAAAATATCAAAGTGAAAACCCAAAAGTACCTGACTTTGTAGAGGTTCTTGTTATTGCCGTCTGCAGTAGAAACGGAATTACGATTTACATGTCCAATCAAATTCCACTCGCCGGATGAAGGAAAATCTGAAAAGAGAAGAAACGACCAAAGAGAATCGTCGTCGGCGATACGGCGGAAGCGGCGGTTTGCGATGGAAATGCAACAGAGACATCTATAATCTATGGCTTCCGAGGTGATACCAATTTCCATTATTCTTCTCCATAGTTCGTCCGGAAGTAACGACGCCTCCATAAAGCCAATTTTTGTTCGTTCAACAGAAGTTCTCGGAACGAAAAAAAAAATGAAAGGGGTAATTGCAAACGACAGTAACTAATATTTTGGCACACACGCACAGCAAGCGCATAATATCAAAGTGGATGATGATGTACACATTTTTTTTTGGATGATGTGGGAGTAGCTTGGACTTGGGGTCCATGGGTTAGCCCCAAATTGAACATTCGGATTTTGAGGATTTTTTTTTTGGGTTACTTCTTTTTTGTTTGATAGGTAATGTCGTTGGGGGATCTGAACCCATCACTCCAATGACCATTAAACCAACCCTTTTTTGACATGAGTTACTTTTTGTGTAAAGTCCTGAATATTAAGCACATGGTGGAGCATGATCGGGCATTATTCACGAGTTAACCACACACAAACTCAGAGACCTACAACAATCAGGGAGATTATTGTAGGGTTTTGCTAAAAAAAAGTGGAGATTATTGTTTTTGAAAAATGTCCATAAAATCAGAACAATTATTGAATAAACCAACTCAAAAATACATAACTTGTCGTAGGCCGACCTAGGTTGATGAACCTAGTAACATACTGCAATAACGTGCAAACCACGATAGATAGATAAATTACATTTGGTGGTTTCGTTTAAAAGAATCTAATTAATGATTTCTGAGTACAAAAATACATAACTTGATTGTATTCAGCCACATGTTTTAAGCGGCATAATCTGTTCTCCGTTCCAACCGTGATACTCCTATACTAATTCTTTAGCTCCTATCTGACTACTCTCTTTGACTACACTTTATGCTGGAAAATGATAAGGGAAAGGAAAATAATAAGAAAAGTAAATGACAACACATTATTGGATGACCATTAATTGTAGGGTCACTCCATAACCTATGGTATGCTGCCAAGTGTGCTCATGTGCTTTTCTTGCTCAAATTTTCACTCCCCCTATCATCTTCCCTTTCTGCAGTACTATTTTACTTTGCATAGTTGTAATCACTTGGGCTGAATGTGATGTCCTAAGCAAAATTTATGGAGAGTTTTCGGAATTTTCCCTGCTAACAAAATGGATATCTAACTTATTAAAATGTTCTTCCCGACTTTGGGCGTACAATCCCTTTCCTCGAGAGTTTTTTGGCTGCTTTAAACGAACAGCATGATATACAAGAAGATAGGCTTATGATAAGCCTGATGGAACTGTGTACACAGTACAAAAATAAAATGGATAGTAAATCAGAATGGTCACAATAAGATTACATAAAGTATCGTACGTAAGCATCTTCACGGGCTGGTTAATGAATCAAGCTCGGTATTCGAACTCGGTTCGGTACCATTCACGAGCTGCTCGCTAACGGGTTTGTTCCAACTTACCCAAAAACAGGATTGTTCAAGCTCTGACTGCCCGCAGCAGCTAGAAACATCTTATAAATCATTCAAAATCATTCTGACACATACGGTTTATACAAGGAAACTTTCTACTATTCTCAAGTCTAATCCAGCACAATATTCTCCAATTTCAATCTAAACGGCTCTTCTCCTCGGACAAGCGATTTGAGTCCATCTTTCAACTCCTCAATTCCTTCTTCAAGAACAGCACAGACAGGGAAAACAGGTACATCAGTCACCCTTCTCTTCAACTCTTCAAACACTTGCTCAGCCCCATCATCGTCGATCTTGTTTGCCACCACTAAACAGGGTCGATCAGACAACCCTTCACTATACATTTCGAGCTCCACTAGCAAATCTCGAAGTTGCTCCCACGGCGGTAGACCCTTTCGACCTGCACATGCTGCAGACAAATCTAACACATAGGCCAACACTTTCGTGCGTTCGATGTGCCGGAGGAAGGCATGCCCGAGACCTCTATTCTCGTGTGCACCCCGAATGAGACCAGGGACATCAGCAACCGTGATGGAGAGATCGTCGTAGTTCATATTTCCAAGATTAGGCCTCAGGGTGGTGAATGCAAAATGGCCAACTCGAGGTTTTGCTCTTGATAGAGCACCAAGAAGAGTGCTCTTGCCAGCATTTGGCATCCCAACGAGGCCCACATCAGCAATACTCTTGAGTTCTAACAGAACAATAGTCTCGGAGCCAGGTTGACCAATGTTGAGTGCAGTAAGGTTTTCATCATCAGAAACAGTGGTATCCATATCATCAGCATTCGAGAACTTGTAACCCCTTGCAGTTTGCACATTGCCGAAGCCACCGGTACCTCCCCGTGCAATAGTTATTCGTTGGCCAGGCTCTGTTAGCTCAGCTACATTGTATTCTATTTCATTACTCTGCTCAACATCTTCATCCTCCTCCGATGCAGACATGCTAATCACACCCTCCAAATCTCCGCATTTCCGATAGTCTCGTGTCTTCTGAAAATGACGACCACAGCGTTCATTTTCGGTTTTACCTTTGGAACCTAGAAATCGTGGACCACGAGCTAACTCTCTTGAAATGCCTTTACTAAGAGGGGCTAAGCCCTCAACTGTATTCTCAGTATTCTCCATATCAACCTTCCAACTGTTTTCCGTAGGAGATGTTTGACAGAACTCGGAAGAACCAGGCTCAAGCTTACCAGGAATCTCCCAAGGATCCAAGGGCCCAGTAGATGAATTCTCAAGTGAAACAGGAAGTTCACCTTGTAGAAGATGAATAACAGTACCAGTAGGCACCATAACAACCTAAAAGACAAGAGGTCGGCAAGTCAGTCCAAAAACTCGTAATTTATAATGCATCAGTGTTCGAGAAAGTGTTGGGCGTCCCTAGGCGGTTAGGGTCCACTTAGTGCCTAGGCTGCCTAGGCGCCCGCTTAGTCACCCCTATGCGGGTACTTAGGCTGCATTCGGGCAGGGCGGAGAGCGACCGTCCAACGCTTAGACGGCGCCTAGGCGGGCTGGGCGGCCACCTTCTCGAACAGAACATCAGATATTGTAGCTGGAGTTGAAGAATATCAGCAGATTAAAATGCAACCTTGTCAGCTCCTCGGCTGCCTATCATATTTTTTGAAGCCCCGTGTCCTCCTCTCTTTGCATTCTGGATAATAGCAAACCTTTTTAAAATCAATCTTACAATAATGTAGCGCAAAACACAACAGTAACAATAAATTACAAATACAGTCATATGCAATCCTAAAAATGTAAACAAGAAAGGGATTAGCATGAATGCAAAACAAGTTTGACATGCTGGAGGCAATTAAGGAAGGGAACCTACTATATGGTGTTGCAGACTGCTAAAATCCCAAACAGCGGGTGAACATTCTAAAATCACGTCACCACCTTTTCCTCCCCTTCCACCTGCATTAAGAAATCAATCAAATAAGACTATTAATGTCGTTGGACACGATGAGATTTAGAACGCTGAAAACCTATTAATTTGTAAACAAGATTCAATGAAAGGTAGACAGAACAGTACTCGATTTGGTATATATAATGAGACACATCAACAAACTCAAGACGATTCATGAGTAGAATCTAACGCCATTAAAAACTCATAATCAAGTTAGCTAATCAAAATTTACACATCAAACGAAGGCTAGATTACTTAAGTACAAGACATCCACTTGTTCCTAAGGAAAGTAGAGATAATGGATCTCAATCACAGAAGAAGAATGGCAAGTTTAAGAAAGTAAAAGTTCCCAAATGGCTGAAACAAAAGTATCAGAGTATAGAAGGTATACCATCAGGTTTGCCATGGCGGTCACGACGACTGCGACGAAAGCTGGAACAACCATTACCTCCATCGCCTCCTTTAGCCCACAGCCTGAACCGATCTATCATTTTGCGCTCCTACATCAAAACATATACCTACTAATGTACACAGGCTAAAAATCCACAATCAAATACAATTATTTAAGACCATTAACCTGCAGTGGCGCGACTCTTGTTTTCTTATGAGGAATGCTTGAATAAGAGCAGGATAGACAAATCCATCCAAACCTTGAGAATTCTGTAAAAGCCTCCAATGAAGCAACTGAATTCCTGCCCCGCAACCACATGCCCGTCAAACAACAACTTTCAACTTCCAATATCTAGATTTCCTTTGACAGCCCAAGAGTCTCAGAGAAAAAGGCAGCCTTTTGAATGTCAAATCATCTGAATGAGGCGATATCGCATTCAGCCCTCCATTCTAAGGCTCACTGAGCTAAGATTCCGCTAAATGGAAAATGGTTCTGCTTCCTGCATACGGAAAGCGGGCGATGAAGTCGAACTGACACTTACCTAGAAACTGTGCTGGCACTTGCGGGTAAACCCACGGTACAATTTAACGAAGATAGATACTACTAACAACACTGCTCAAGATTATGGAGATAACAAAACATGTTAATCAATTTTATTTTTATGGGAACCCTTTAGCCGAAAAAACAATTGAAATCCTTCTAGCCGAAAAAATGCTTCTTGAAGCAAATACCACATTGTTTCGGATGAGCGGCTCTTATGGAGTAGATCAGAGGGTGCGGAACATGGAGAAATTGACGTGGGCAACAGGTCGATTTGGAGGAGAGACTGAAATCCCGGTATTGGGAAGTTCTCCGAATGGAGAATTTCTGAAGCTCAGGAAAAGTGCCTACGCAGAAGAAAGGTGAGTGTTTGAGAATGAGGAGAGGTTGAGAAAAACAAAAAGGCGATACCCAAAAGTTGGAAAACCGGTTTATTAATAGGTGGAATATAAAATGTTGTTTCTACAAAACCCATATACAACACGTTTTATCAAGCTAAGTGGCCCTTGCAAAAACCTCAACAGGCAGAAACATACCAAATGCTGCAACAAACTCAACAGGCAGAGCATATACACAGTGGTGGATGGCGAAAGTCTAATTAGGGGGTGCGTTTTACATAGAGTGCAGATCCTGAGGGTATCTGGGGGTCTAAATAGAGGGTGCGGAGAAGTGAATGTCCAAGAAAAAAAAAATTTAGGAGGTGCAGTTGCATCCCAATACCCTTGAGCGTCCGCCAGTGCATATACATAATCAATATACCTCAACGACAAGTAGAACAGCCTCATACAAATGCATTATATAACAAGTAGAACAACCAGTAAAACATATATAACAATGCATTATCGAATAAACCAATGCAATAAACCAAATGTTGCAGCCTGACCAACATAATCTATAATATTTGGCATTGAAGATAAAGGAGCTATTATTGACGAACCAGATTTCATCTAAAGAAGAATAACCTACAATCATTATGTTCGATGACGGATCAGTTTCTATTAAAAACAAGTGCCAACATTATTTAATCAAAATGGAACTAGAACAGCACCATTAAGTGAAGATTTACACAAATCATATCAGCCTCCTCTTCATGTAGCTCTAGGTGGTTCTTAGGTAATGAATAAATAAACATATGAAAAGGAACTACCAGAGACATCATAGTAGCACGAAAACCAGAAAATATAATGCACAAAAAAAGGATGAGCTTGGTATTGCTATGAGTTATACCTTTTTCGATTTGGACTGTTAAAACAAACAGTACATATACAGAACGTCAAAACATGGTGTGATTCGAACTGAAATTTAAACTTCCAATTTTTATATATTAACAAGGCCAACTAGGCTCTCAATCCTTATTTTATGCTAATGAAGCATTGAAACAATTAATTTTTCAATAGAACTGGATGAAGACAAAGCATTGAAACAATCACCTTTTCCGAACATGGGATGGAAACTGTCGGAACAAGACGAAGGAGAAACAATCGTCTTTTCTAAACCTTGGAACTTGGATGCAAGGTGGTGAGCACACTAAGTGGTAAAGGACTTGCCAAATGTTTCTCTCCATTCACATGGGTGAGAATCGAACTCCCAACCTCATACTTAGGGTGCGTTCACTTAAAATTTTTTATTTCTTCACAAATATGGTTTTAAAATTTGGAGGCTTGTTCACTTGGACTTATTGAGTATCCAATTTAAATGTGACAGATTTTAGTTGGAGTGTTCACTTAGGTTAGATAAAATAATAAATTTTGAGTGAATTACTTTTATATCCTTAATGAGTGTTTGTCAACAACATCAAAAACTTTTTTCTTTCCAGATGAAATGAGATAAGAATGCGAAATAAACGTCTAAACAGTAGACAAGAAAAAAGTTCTAACAAAGGAGTAATATATGAAAACGAGTTCAGGCAATAAAACTTAAGTTCTCTTGCACTACAAGCAGGACGAAGAACCAGCAGAGTTCACTTGGCTGCAGCTTTAGTGACCTTGGCACCAGTTGGATCCTTCTTTTCCACTCTCGATGACACCAACGGTCTGGCGCATGTCATGCACGGCAAAATGGCCAAGGGGTGGGTACTCGGAGAAAGTCTCCACCACCATGGGCTTGGTGGGAATCATCTTCACCAAACTGACATCACTATTCTTCAAGGATTTGGGCTCCTTCTCAATTCCTTACCAGACCGCTTGTCGATCTTGGTCACCAGTTC
>JAOYMZ010000620.1:0-10030 GCA_025802335.1 Pinguicula primuliflora | reverse complement strand
TGTGTTCATTGGTGCTTACCTGGTCCAATTGATACTTGGAATCAGATCATGTTAGATGTCATCAAGAAGAGTGAATTCCATTATAAAGAGGTTATTTTTTGGAGTAATGTAATTAATCTTTCCTTCAAACTTGTTGATGAAGAAAATGATTCTTTTGATTTTTGTTTTTCTTCATATCCTCTTTAAGAAACCATTGATGCTATTCAACTCCATAGTTGCCATCTGCAAATGACAACTTTGAATCATTTACAGCTTATCTTTTTTAGGTGATAAGGATAAGGATTTGTAGTGATGATGGAGGTGTGCCTATCCCATTCTAGTTTAGTTCCAAATATGCAGCACCCCCACCTTCTATATTAGGCTATTTGAAAGGGGAGGAACTCCCCTGACCCTCAACAGGTAACAAGTTATCTTTCAATATCCTTTCCATGGATAGCACCTTTGTGTTGTCCATAGAAAGGTTTGGGTGGAAAGTGGGTGGAAGGATTATCCACCCACTTTCCTCCCAATATTAAAAACCAAACACCATTTTCATATTAAAAAATACTAATATATATAATAATATAAGTATGATAAAAGAAATTATAAAATAATAATAATAAAATTGTAGGGGTGAAAAGGGCTATGGTTGCGGACAGCTTTAGAACCACGAAAACTCCCTAGAAGAGAAAAACTAACACAAGCAATCACGAGCCTTATACTTATCGAAGGTGGTCAAAGTGGGTAGAACCGCACCGATCTGCTATGTCCGCCAGAAAAAGGGACGCAAGAAGTACAAGAACACGACGTGGCAACAATTAATGGTCATTCAATCACGTTCTGCCGCTTCGGATTCTTGTGTCTCTTGTGCTCATTTTTTCTTCTGGTATAGTTTTTTCGAGAACCGCAACTAATTGATTCATTTTGCATTCTGTGTAACAGTTTGGCAACTCACAGAGTATATAACAGCGATAAGTCTGATGTTAGGCTGCAATGCCCAAGAACTTTGATCCTTATCCACAATCAGAGAGACAATTGTTGAGAGAATGGCAACAAATAAGGTGTAAAAGAATACTATGACAAGCTCTGCTGGATATTTCTTAAGAATGGATGCCTGCAAAAGTTTGAACAACAGATTGAATGATCCTTTTTCAAGTTTCTATCTATTCCGTTGATTAAATTTCTTTTCAAAGCTGTACCTACAAAATAATGTATCCAGAAGCAGCTGCACAGTCTGCTGCAAGGAACAATCCTCCAATTATCCAGCTTAATTGGGATATATGACTATTATTCGCATAGTTGAGGTAGGGATGGCAATTTGGATTCATCCCTACGGGGCGACCCGTACCCATCCCGTCGTAGGGTGGGTCTGACCCGCCCTGTGGCGGGGCTAGAGTGGGTCCGGGGTAGGGGTGGGTGACCCGCCCTGCCCCTTTAATTAATATTTAAATTATATATAAATATTTTTTACTTTTATTTATACATTTCTTATACTTATACATTATTTTTTAATATTTTTTTCTAATTCTATTAAAAATTAATATTATTTTTCGGGTTTGAGTCGGGTTTAACCCGACCCGATCCACTAGCCCAGCCTCCATGGGGCAGGACAGGGCGGATTCACCCCACCACTGGGGCGGGGCAGGTCTGGATTCTATCCCAGGGTCGGCGGAGCGGGTTTAGGGCAGCTCCACCCCTCCCCGCCCCTCCCGCCCCATTGCTATCTCCAAGTTCAGGATAGCAGATGACTGAAGAGTGAAGATTTCAGGGCCTTGGTACAGAGTTACTACAAAGGCTCCAACAATTGAAACTAGAGTTCCACTTACTTTTGCAAGAAAGCTTGAACTTCTACAAGCTAGTTTTTCCATCCTAACAAGCAACATTCAAGTGAAAAAATGTCTAAAAATGAAGACAAAATTCCAAGTCTATTTATTTCCGTGATTTACAACACTAATGTGCAGAGGAAAGTAAAATAACCTGAATATGATAGCAAGTATAAAAGTAAATCCTGGAATTAGATTCAGCATTGCAGGGACGAAAGCAGCAGAAGTATAGCTAATGCCAGTATATCCAGCCAGCTGTGCCAAGCACCTAATAAGCAGTCACAGGTGCAACAATATATGAGTGTATAAGAATTAAGCTCTATAGATAAATGCTCAGGTTGTCAATGTTGTTGGGCTCAATAATAAGTTATTATGCCCGATTCTAATATGAGTAATTGATCTGACAATCTGATAGCTGAGATGAGATGAGTCACTTAAATAACTCATTTAATATGAACCGTCAGATTGTCAGATCGATAGCTCATATTGGAATTAAGCACAATAAATCATTATTGAGCACAAACCATTGAGTATCTGAGAATCACTCCATCTCTACATCCTTCTATGCCAACACAAGTAGATACTAAAGTGTATGAACATTAAGACCACCCCACCCCACCCCACTTGATTTCGTGCTGAACTAACACCAAAATAGAGTATTACTTAACATGCATCACCCTAGGTGGAGAAGAGTGTTAGAAAATAGACTCGTCCCTACTCCAGGCACGGGCCTCATGTGCGTAGGTTTACGTGTGTGAATAGGATGATGTGGATTATTCTAATTAAAATCTTGAGTACGAGGTAATAGATTGTAAAATTCCTATTTAAGTTATTTTATATTCATGTGTAAAATCCGTTGGTATATTCCAACAAAGAGGTGATATCTATAGGTTAACAACATTAAGAGCGCAACCCATCTGATCCATTTCGAAAATAATGTAGAGGAACTAGAAAACATACCCAAGAACACCTAATGCAAAACAGCCACCAATGAGCGAGGAATTGACAGGAGGTCTACTTGATGGCCTGAACAACCATGGTACCATATGATACATCTTCAAAGAAGCAGCGCAGTTCCTTTGGCATCCATTCCGGTGGGAAATTCGCCACATATAAGGATACCGAAGAGGCTTGAAGTTGCTCAATGTATGGTGAGATTCTCCTTCTTGGAGTGGTTTCAGATTGAGACGCTTTGCTTTTCCTCTTTCTTGCTACACTCCAGTCACTTGATTTTGTGGAGTTGTCTGGATTAGGTGGGGGTTGTGGCAGATCCGGCGCCAAATTTGTTCCCGGCATGGTTGCAGCCATGATGATACTTACCCAATAAGCCCTGCTGGAGTCAAGAAATTAATTTTTTTAAATCTTTTATGTTGAAAATTGTGTTTTTATGTATGTTTTGATCCACATATTTTGATATTTATTTCACTTATATTTAAACTTATTTTTAAAAAGTTGATAAAGGTAGATTTTTTTATCCGTAAAAGTCTTTGTTTTAATTTTTTTATACAAGGGAAGCATACAAGCCATAAAAATTGAAAAATTACAGATCATGGATCATGGTGGATCGAAAATGAGAAGAGCCTGGTTCCTGTCCAGTGAGGTAGCTTCACTCAAGGAAATTCTGGGATCAATAGCTGAAGCAGTAGCCACGTTAGTTCTGGGTGGGAGGCATAATTCAAGGATGACCTCCTGTAGTTCCTGTAATTAGGGCAATGGAACTGATGTTATCTGATTGTATCAGCAGGCTGGACATGTTTAAAGCACTGGCAAAAATCACACCATAATATAAAGCCCATAGTTCCGAAGATATTATCGAGCAAGAGCCGAGACAGAGTAATTGAAAATAAAGGTGTTACCTTCTTCCTCAGTGGTGGTACTAGGATCGGGAAGACCTTCCTATATAATACAATCGCATAAAGGTCAAGGAGTTTTGGACATACTGTCATCGCTGTTTTCTCCTCTGGCATCGCCTCCCTCCTACTCATTGACGGGCGCACTGCTCACTCCACATTCTCTATACCTATTGGCGTATTAGACACTTCATATTGTGGGTTCAGCAAGCAGTCTGCACAGGGAGAGTTGTTCAGGAAAGCACGGCTAATTATATGGGATGAGGTACCAATGCGGCAACACTTTGCTGTTGAGGCGGTGGATCGGACCCTACAAGATATGCTTGACATGCCAACTCTGTTTGAGGTATTACCATCGTCCTTGGTGGAGATTTCCGCCAAACATTACCTGTGGTTCCAAAGGGAACAAGTGAGCAAATAGTTGGTGCATGTTTGAAACGTTTAAGCGTATGGAATGGAGTGCACTCCATCGCTCTAGCATCAAACATGCGACTGGACTCAAGCGACCCCGCTAATGATGCATACAATGCCTTCCTTCCTTTGGTTAGTACCAAACAACTTACGACTACTTCTCCTGAATGTCTGTTCCCGTACTAACACCTAACATGTTCACTCTACATGACAGGTTGGTAGCAGTCCCGCTGATACAATACAAATCCCTTCTAATATTCGTTGGTGCGGCGATCTGAACCACCTTCTATCATCTGTTTATCCGGGGCTCAGCACTGCCACAATATCAACACCATCGTATTTGATAGAAAGAAACATTCTTGCTCCAAGGAATGATGACGTTGCAGTCATCAATGCCTTTGCACTTACAAAGTTTCCGGGTGTGACTCACATTTTCCTGGCAGCTGATAAAAATTCAGACCCTGACACGTCCAACCTGACAATTCAGAATCGCTACCCAAGTGAATTCCTTAACAGTTTAAATTCGACCGGCCTGCCGCTTTCTGCTTGGACCTTAAAGTCAGCTGTCCTATCATCCTACTCAGGAATGTAGCTCCCAAAAACACGAACTCTTCAATGGCACTGGGATGGTGGTTACCGGCTGCGATACACGCATTCTTGAAGCGATGATATTGATCGGCAAAAATGCCAGCCAACTTGAGTTCATCCTGTGGATTTCCTTAACACCATCCAACTCTGAACTGCCTTTTACTATGACACGGCGTCAGTTCCCCGTTCGCCTTGCTTATGCAATGAGCATTAATAAGGCACAAGGTCAATCCTTGAAGTTTGTGGGAATCTACCTTCGTGAGCCAGTTTTGAGTCACGGACAGGCCTTTGTTGCGCTATCGCGGTGCACTCCACATGACAGAGTCAGTATGCTTCTTCCTAAGGACAGCAATGGCTGCACCGCTAATATCGTTTATCGCGAGGTGCTCCAATGAGTAAGTTATCTATCCATATTTACCGATTCCTTAAATTTACATGTGCTTGCTGATTTTTTTGCAAGCGTTTGGTGCTACAACAAATGAATTATGCATTCTGCAGTTTTACAGTCACCTCTCAAGGTGGCGCCATGCGACTTTTGATCTCTTCTTGGCTGTTAAGAATCACTTTTACCTTACGTCATCTATCATGCCTCCTTTCAATGAAACCAGTTTTGGTAGGTTTGGTATTTGCAATCTCTTGCAATTGGCAGGTTTTATTAATTCCAAAGGCATTCTGCACCATTTTCAACTTTTGCAAACTTGCAGTTTCTGTCCCCTTCAAATGAATCATACCGCATCATTCCTTCCATTTACATGTGCACACATCTTTTTTAACATATCTTTTGTGCTTCAACAAACGTATTCTGCATACTGCAGTTTTCAGTTCTACTCTCAAGGCGGCGTCATGCGACTTTTGATCTCTTCTTGGCTGCTTCAAACTTTTACCTTTTGTCAGCTACCATGCCTCGTTTCAATGGCGCAAGTTTGGGTAGGTTTTGTATTTGGAAGTTCTTCCAATTTGCAGGTTCTACCACCTACAAATACGTTCTGCAGCATTTTCATTTTGGGGCCAGTTTTTATACACTTCAGAAGTACGTTATGTAGCATTGAAAGTTTTTCCAACTACCAGGTTGATCCCCTTAAATTGAATCAACCTGCAGGCCCATTTAAGGACTTTTGTTACCTGAATTTTTTTGGTCTACGTCAAATGAAATGTTCCGCAGCTGCCACCTTACAACACCACTTGGTGAGATTAGTTTTCATTTCGTTGTATCCCTGTTTCGTGCACAGTTGTTCTACATATGGCCAGTTAAATTAACTTTTAATTCATAACACTCTTTATTTTGTACAGGGGTTTCTAGATATGTCTTGACAGCCACATTAAACTATATGCTGTATTCTTTATTTGCCACATTAAATAAGCAATGTTCGAGAAAGTGTTGGGCGTTCCCTAGGCGGTCAGGGTCCATTTAGTGCCTAAGCGGTCTAAGCGCCCGCTTAGGCGCCCCTAAGTGGGTACTTAAGCGGTATTCGGGCTAGGCAGAGGGTGACTGCCCAGCAGCTAGGCGGCGCCTAAGTGGGCTGGGCGACCTACTTCTCGAACAAAGTAAACAAGTTGTGACACTATAACTGTTTTGAATACTTCGGCGAAGTTGTTCTGGTCTTTCTCCACTGCAATTTATACATCAATATGGTACACTCTTTATTATATGGATATAGAGATGATGTTGTTCTATCCTAAATTTCACCGTGTTTCACTCATGCTTCATATCGAAATAGGTGCACACTTTCAAGTTCGCTTTTTCTTGCTTCGGCAATATGGCCACACTTATTTGTCATTGTAGTAATATCCAGCCAGGCCCAGGAACTGTGCTCTGAGGGCACGTGCCATAACCTAGTTTCATAATGATGAAGGACTTTGTAGACTTTTCCGAAACTCAAGATCAAAAAATCAATTAGAAACACTAGCGGATATTGAGCCACCTGAGGTATGAGGCGACATAGTCATCGCATACTACGAGGCCGTTTTCAACTAACTGCAACTATATATTTTATTTATTCAATTTATTATATTTTATTTATTTACTTAGACAATTAACTACGTCATCGGCAGTTCAACTGTGATTCTCCATCATTTATTGCTGGCTTTCTTAGTTTTTTCCCTTCTCCCTCGAGTTTCCAAGGATTTCTGGGAGCAGATCAACTACGAAGATTTAATTAGACAAAGGAAAGCAAAAATTCAACAGCTTACGTCTTGCCACTTCACTGGGACAATAGAAAAATTGGAAAAATTTTGAATGTGCCACAAAATGGCGTCTAATTTTTAAAAATATCATCCACCGGGCTTCCAAAGACCGATAAGAGGCACCGGCCTTTGGAAGACTGGTATGTCGACGCACCGGTCTTCCAAATACCGGTTGTAATTAAGATCGTTAATCAGTGTAATTAAGGATCTACCGGTCATTGGAAGATCGGTAGGTTCCTTGGCACGAAAATCAAACAACCGGTCATTCGAAGATCGGTTGTTGTTGTTGTTTTAACAATGATTTTCATTAATAATCAAAATGGAGGGTCATAATATCCTCCGTCTTGCATTTGTGAAGGGATTGTTTCTTTTACAAAAAATACAACGTTATTATTAGATATATATTTGTCTAAAAAAATAAACCGTTATTGAATTTATACTTACTCTGCGTTGGTTTGACGGTTGTCCATAGTCCATACTGTAATTCTATTTTCGAAGATTTTTTCCTTTTGGACCAGGCCTCACCTATTTGTTTGAGCCTAGATTAATATACATTTTTTTAAATTGTATATAGTACCATCGGGTGGGGGAGATGGTCGAAAACTGTGTGACTGAGGAGCAGTGGCGAGGGGCAAGAGTAGAGTTGAGATCATTTCTCCATTCCAGGCTTGGAGTTCCAGGTGTGCCTGATCGGGAAAAGCATTACGAGTGTACCTCGATAGCTACTCAGATGATGCAAGCACCTAGTAGTTCTCAGGGTATACGATCCCCGAGTAGTTCGCGAGACACTCAAGATATACGACCCCCGAATTTTTCGCTAGGCATTGGTAGTACACAGAACAGGCCGGAGCCCCCAAATGATCAGGAACATTGGACAACATTTTCCTTTAATATATGGATATGGGAGAATTATAATTGGAGAACAAAGTGTCCGGGCCCATGTTGATTGAGCCCATATAGAAAGAAGAAGAAGTGCAAAAAAGTGGCGGATGCTCTTGAACTTGCTTTTCACATACATACATACATACATATATGCGTACACTCTGCAATTTTTCTCCAATTGATACATCACCCGCCAGAAGGCACAGAAATACTCTGCGCGAGGCGAGGTTGAAGATATAGTTTGGGAAAAGATGCAGATCTTTGTGAAAACACTGACAGGGAAGACAATCACGCTGGAGGTGGAGAGCAGCGACACAATCGACAATGTTAAAGCCAAGATTCAGGTCCTTAATGCTCTCAACTCTACTTATTTGCGCTTCGTTGTGGCTTCTGTAGTCGATTTCGTTTTATATTGAAGTTCCGATCATAAATCTGTAGTTATATATGGGTTTTAGGATTCAATTTTCTGGGGGAGTGCTGATAGGACTAGGGTTTTTGAATTATGCTGGGTTTTTGAGAAGTTTAATTGTCAGAATAGTTGTGCAATTGCGTGATTCATCCGTTGACCCACCCTTTGCCGTCTGATGCTTTGTATGTTTATGATTACGCTTGTTATCTTGAAAAATAGGTTCTAATTGTTTAAAAAAATAATTGCCCGCTTCTTTTGTTGGCTTGTTTACTGTAACTTCTTCCACTATAAATCTGACCTTACCCGTAAATACGGGTAACGGGCTGTGCGTGCGGGGTCAATTTACTAGGAATGTGGGTGTCATCGATAATACCTTGAACTAAGATAATAGTTTCTCCCCACAGTTACTATTTAAACTAGTCCAACAAAAATTTCATAACCAGTAAGGGACAAACACTTCAACACTTCAACACTTTCGGTTTAAACTTGTATCTTTTGGTCGCAGGATAAAGAAGGTATACCTCCTGATCAGCAGAGGCTCATATTTGCAGGAAAGCAGTTGGAAGATGGCAGGACTTTGGCGGATTACAACATTCAGAAAGAATCCACGCTTCATCTTGTTTTAAGGCTCAGGGGAGGAACTATGATCAAAGTCAAAACCCTTACAGGAAAGGAAATTGAAATTGATATCGAGCCAACCGATACCGTAGAGAGGATCAAGGAACGAGTTGAGGAGAAAGAGGGGATTCCCCCAGTGCAGCAGAGGTCTGTAGTAGCTTTATCATTACAATTTTACATGTATTTTTGTGGGGGTTCTTCTCGGATGTGCTGCTTCTGGTCATTGACATATTACTTGCCATAGTAGTTCTGTGACATTGTTGAAAGTGCATGATTACCTAGAATGTGCCCTGAGCTTCCTCTATTCCTGATATGTCTCCTGCACATCTGTTTACCTGATTCCAATAAACATCTCCATGGCGGAAGACACTGTCGTGAAGAAATTCGAAATGTTTTAATTTTAAAAATGCACCTCTTATGCATCCCAGTTGTGTAGGAAAGATCTGCGGATTTCTCACAAACTTCATCTCTAGCATATTCCATAACGTCGACATTGGTGCATCGTTGCTTCAGGTTGATTTATGCTGGGAAGCAGCTCGCGGACGACAAAACAGCTAAAGACTACAATGTTGAGGGTGGCTCGGTTCTTCATCTGGTCCTTGCTCTAAGGGGTGGAGATCTTTAGGCTGCAGCTCCTGCCCAGTAGCCGTGCTACTACTAAATCTGTGAGAGACTACTGATATATTATTATTGTCTTGACTTTGTCCCTATAAATTTTACTCTTCCTCTACATTAAATAGATATCGACAATAACCAGAGTCGAGACTCAAGGGCTGAACCCTTCTCGCGTTTACTCTTCTATTGCATTTTTTGGCATCTGCAATTTGTGAATCTGAATTCTATCAGTAGATGTTGGAACTGGTAAATGGGATGATGAGAGGAGATGTTCAAGTTCAAGACCAAAAAAATGGGTGTATAATTAGATCTTAATTTATGAGAGAATTGTACATGGCCAGTTCTAAATAAATTTATATCATCAAAATTAAATTGATAATGTTTGGCAACCATCATAATCATACATTAAAAAATGAGTGTGGTTGTGATAGGTGCAACATAAGACTTTATGAAGTGTGTCAAAGGAAAGTACGTATATCATTGCTCAAAAAATTATTAATTCTATTAAATATTAAATTTATATCATCAAAATTAAATTGATAATGTTCTGAATTTGCCATAAAAAGTTAAATCATATAAAAATGATGCAGGATTCGGTGACAGGATTTTAGACATGATTTTTAATTCCGGCCACTAGGGTTGCCCGTTGACGGAATTGGGCACATCGTTAG
>JAOYMZ010000619.1:0-10030 GCA_025802335.1 Pinguicula primuliflora | reverse complement strand
CAAAGATGCAGTGGATTGTGTGATTATGTAATTGAACTAAGTATGATAAAGAAACAACTCCCTCTTTGGGCTCCGGACTGGGCTTCATAATTGGGCTGGATAATTGGCCCACTTCCAACAATATTCTATCTACTTTTTAAGATAATTAATGGAATAATTTTTGTATAAAAAAATCATTTTTGTATAAAAAAATCATTTTTGCAATCTTTTTTTTTTGCGTAAATAGATACTGTTGTTAGCGATAGCGTTCGAAAATCAGCTACCACTCATCATGATCTTATACAGCTCGCTTTCTTCTTCGACTCTCATCCCAGCGACCTACAAACCAACATGGACGCCGGCAAGAAATGCCCTCTATGCTAATACAATTTTGAAAGTGGGCTGCCGGGAAACGCACCGGAGAGGCATTTCGGTGGTGACGCGTGCTAGGCCAGATGCCGGAGTCTATATATTTGCTTTCGTTTTTCCACTTTCTCTACTCGCCGTCACTATTTTCACGTCCTTTAGAATTGCTGATAAGCTCGATCAGAAGTTTGCTGAGGAGGTAAGGACATGGTCTTACATTGAGTACCTGTTTTGGAAATAACCTCTAATTTCTTGTGTTTACCATGTTATTGCATTGGTTTCTGATGGGATTAATGTGGGCTTTGTTTACTTGTGTTTGATGGCTATATTCCCCTCTTCGATCCTAGTTTTACAACTGAGCTTTACTGATTAAACCTGTGATATGAGTCGTTGAAGTTTGTTTGAAGAGAGAGCAATGCCAAGTTTGACACACAGCACAACCACACACAACCATTCTTACTTTTTAATGTGGGGTTAAAGTTGATGTACAAAAAGCATTATTCTCGAAGAAAACAATGATATGCACTATCATATTTGATATTAGCAGTAGAGCAATCAGTATAGCGTTTATCATAGGGATTTGATGCTGGCTGAACAATATTCTAGCCAACTTTGTTGCTCATCCACTAATGGATCTTCATAACAGTTACAAATCATAATATTTGTTGGGTAAATAAATGATTTCCCAACCTTGTGGCTCATCCATAAATGGATTACCATGAGAAATGAGGCTGAGGCATCTGGATGCATTATAGACTGGAGAACTCCGTTTCATCCTCATGAAGCACAAAGCATCTTCTTGCTCCTCTCTCTCTCTCCCTCTCTGATAATTCATTTGTTCAAAAGTCATCAATTCTATTCATTTCTGGTCCAAACTGAGCTGTTACTTTGAAGGTTTTCAATGAGCAATCTGAATGAAAGATTCTTGACCCCATAGGTTGCTCAAAATTCTGTTAGCTTTTACTGTAACATAAAAAACTTTTCTGAGGTATTACTGCTTCAAGATTTGGTCCTGGCAATGACATTGAACTTAAAGTATCATGTTGTTAACATTCTATCCATGGAAAATTCAGTTCATTATTTATGCTGTTTTGTGATATAGCTTGCTGTGAACTTGGCAATTATGGAAGCAGAAGACGAGGATGAAGAAGTACCCATTTCTGTCAAAGAAGAAACAGTGGCGACTCCACGACGAAATCGCCCCAAACGAGAAGCCGAAGCCGAATCATCATCATGAGTTTAAGTTTGCAAATGTTACAGGCAGTTTTCACTTGTGATACTATATTTGAAAATCGCACCGAGGTGCAACATCTTAGTTGCTGCAGGTCACATTTGCTCCTAATGTCCCTAGTTTCTTGGTCTGTAAGGAAATTTTGCAGATCCAATTCTTAAAAAATAAAACAGAAGCATTATCTACTTGGTTAGCAGGATAATTGCAGCAATGGGATCCCTCTCACTTGAGATCAGATAGGATAAAAAATTATATATCTTCATAAATCAGATAGGATAATCTACTGATGTTATTTTCTTCCTACATCAAGATGATACATCTAAGCGATATGCATCTTTAAACATTCATCCGGGTAAGAAAGTACAGCCCTTTGCCTTTAGCTTTGACTCCAAACCAAAGAACTTTATTCCAGACAACACCAGATCTGCAGTAGCCTTTTTCATATGGTCAATAAGCATCTCATCATAAACTATAACATCAGCTTCACGAAGCCATTTGGAATCTTTCATGAATGAGAAGGCTTTTCTAGCCTCCTCAATTGTTCCATGCTTGCACATGCCAGAAATGATAGCAGCGTAAGTAGCATGATTTGGAGGACAATCTTCTTGCACCATTTCAGTTATAACTTCATTCACCTTCGTTGCACTGTTTAACTTACAGACGCTCATGATTGTCAGTGCATACTTAAATTCCAAAGGACTATTATCCACATGGGCCAAGCAGTCGCGAATAAGCGTTACGGCAGCATCAATCTCTCCTATCTTAAACACACCTTTCACAAGAGAATTATAAGCAGCAACTGAAGGGACTGAAGAAATTTCTTTTATCTTGTTGTACCAAGTGCAGGCCTCAAGCACATCTCCAAGTTCAACGTAACATTGAATCGCATTGCTATAAGTTGATGTGTCGGGCACCAAGTCTGAATCATTTAGTTCTGTAAAGAGTGTCAGCGCCTCCTTTACCTTCCCATTCCTGAGAAGGGCCTCCTGAAGTGTATTGTATATCGGAACACTGACATAGCTGTTCATCTTTATGTGCTCGAAGATTTCTAAAGCCAGAGCTACCCCATCGTTCTTCTCTAAAACGCAATTCAAGAATTGAGGTAGATCATCGCTGACAGGATTCCCCATTTTCTGCATTTGGTCAATCAGTTTGCACAACTCTTTCATTCTTTTCAACTCTGCATAAGACATCAATATTGGCTTAACTGTGTGAAAGTCTGGTTGGAGATCCTCTTTGATGATTGCTTCGAAAAGTTTGAGTGCCCTGTCGACGAGTTTTGCACTGCACAAGCCAGCAATGAGGGAGTTATATATTGATATATCAGCTCTATATCCTGAGTCCACCAAGTCTTTAAGCAAACCAAACGCTGAACCCACTCGACCATCTGCTACATATGCTTGAATCAGGGAACCGTATATAGCCCTGTCAATCAGATACTCTCTCTCTTTCATCTCCTTAAATAACTGGTAAGCCTTGTCAGCTAGATTATCGTTGCAAAGCGCCGTGATCAAAGTTGAATAAGCCACGACGTCTGGCTCAACGCCATCCTTCTGCATTTCCTCCCATATTCTCAAACAACCCTCCAAATTTCCCTGTGAAACCAGGACCTTTACCACTGCTGTGTAGGCAAAGACATCTGGTTTGCACAGATTTTTCCTCATTCGATCTAGAAGGTCCAGCACTTCATCCATCCGGCCTGCTTTACACAAACCCTTGATCAAAATCATGAAAGTGACATTTTCTTCAACCAGACCTTCCCTTCGGAAATCATCGTAAACAGACATGGCCAAATCCAAATGATGTGTTTTAACCAAAGCATCCAAGATCCGGTTATACAGAAAGACCCTTGGTTTCACCCCAAATTTCTTCATTTTCTCATACACGTAATGTACCCTAAGACCTCTGTTTGCATCAGAATGCATCCTAATCAATATTTCAAACTGTTTCTCGCTTGGTGGTTTCCCTTGCATATGCATCAACTCAGGTACTTGATCAGCAGAGCGGAAGTGTTTTGCCCTATTCAAGAAATAGGCAAAGGCATTGTAGCAAGCGAAATCATGCCTATATCCCTTCTGCTTGCCTGTCCAATTGAACAAGGAGGAGGCATTAGTTCCCAATCAAAAGCCATGAACACACTATGATTCCTTTATTTGAAGGAACAACGTCCAAAGTTCGGATTGACAATAGACTCCACCCATATAGTCAGACATAATAGAACACCCTCAAACATGATAAATTGGTTTTCATATGTACCCGCCCAATGAAAAAACTTGGAGGAGAGTCTAGGATCAACGTAAGGAAATTGCAGAACCTCCGCCACCAGCTTCGGCGTCACCCTGCGCAACCGATTGAGCTCCCCGACCAGCTGGGGGCTCCACTGATCATATTTTCTGAAAGCGTCCACAATGTATCTCGCAATAGGTGACAAATTCTTCGCCAAAGAGTAGAATTTTTCAGATGGGTCCATTCCATACGGTGGCCTGTGGTTAAATTCATTGTCGGGATCCCACTTTTGGAGATCAAATGGCGCCTGCGCGCCGGCGGTGAGTTGGCTGGGATTCGCGGGGCTCTGAGTACGGCGGTTGGAGAAAAGGCCGCCCCGCACAGTTGGTCGGTTCTGCGCTGGTTTTCGGTGTCCGTAGAAAAAGTAAGGCTTCCGCGGTCTGTTCAGCGCCGCCGCTGGCGGGGCTGATGGCGGCATTCCGGGTTTGTTCCGAGAAACTCTTGTGGGGTGAAGTTGAACAGGTAGAATATATTATTTCCATTTTTTCAATGGATCTAAAAGGCAATGCGTAAAGTATAGGGACTAAATTGAAATTCTACCTGTATTCATCGATGATGAGTACCATTGTTTGTCAACAGTTTCTTTCAGCTTGTATCAAATCCCAACTCTCATTCACCTTCTTCCCATCTTTCTTCTTCACCATTCCTCCACAGGTCTTTTCTTTTCTCTCATACCCATATGGCTGTTGCCGCTTATGGATCTTTGGCTTCCCTTACACAGGTTCTCGAACAGATACAGAAGCATCACGATTGGGGAAGAATTGTCGTTGACACGCAACAGGTGCAGAATCTCTTGAATGTCGTTGACTTCTTGATAGAGTTACTGGATCTTCATTCTCAGGAAATGACTGACGATATTGGAGATGTTTCCCGTAGAATTAGCCTTGCTGTCATCGAAGCAGAGGCTATCATTGACCACAACGTCGTGGACCAACTACGTGGAGTGTTTGATGAGGAAAGCGATAAAGGTCTATCATCTTTCCATCAAGATTTGGAAGAGATACTTCAAGAGATGGAATCCATCAAACAAGAGATGGAATCCATCAAACTCGAAGGTGATGCTGTCCAATATCAGAGGCCTGTGAATTTTGTACCAGCGGCTGCTTCCTCAGTGCAGCATACATCCAAGACAAATCAAGTGGGCTTTGATGACAGAATCCTTCAAATCAAGATGGAGCTCACAACGGATATGAAAAGCCGTCAAGTCATATGCATCGTTGGAATGGGAGGGATCGGTAAGACCACTTTAGCTCAATGTGTCTTTGAAGATCCATATATCAAAGAGCAATTTGATATACGTATGTGGTGCACAGTATCTCAACAATATAATGTACAACAAATACTTCAAGGCCTTCTGGATGATAAAACCAACCATGACAAGTATAAATTAGGTGAAAGATTATACAAAAGTCTCTGTGGTTACAAGTACTTGATTGTAATGGATGATATATGGAGTAGTGATTCTTGGAATGAACTCAAGTATTTCTTCCCCGAGCAGAAAAATGGAAGTCGAGTTATGGTAACAACTAGACTATTGAACGTGGCAGAGGAGATTAGCTCCAGAGCTCCTTATCATATGAGTCTTCTAAACAAGGATCAAAGTTGGGATTTACTATGTGAGAAGGTGTTTGGTGAAGAAGATTGTCCAACTGATTTGAGAGAAATTGGAAAGGAAATCGCGACAAGTTGTGGGGGGCTTCCATTATCAATCGTTGCAATTGGGGGAGTATTGTCCAAATCTAATACAACTCCAGAGTATTGGGCGTCTGTTGCCAAAGATGTGACACGGATTGCAAGTTTAGAAGATGATGAACGTTGCATGAAGATAATATCATGGAGTTACAGAAAACTACCCATCCATCTTAAAGCATGCTTCTTTTACTTCGATTTTTATCCCCCTGGACCCATTTTTATGGAGCTTTGGACTCTGATCCAATTATTTGTTGCTGGTGGATTGGTAAAATCAGTGCCAGGTAAACGCCTTGAAGATGTTGTGATGGAGTATTTGGGTGACCTTACATCTAGGAGCCTTTTTACCAGGTTCAATGAACTGGGGCATTACAAGACATTCAAGCTTCATGATCTTGTCCTGGAATTCCGCAGGAGAGAATTAGCCAGACAGATGCGTATTCAAACCCCGAGCATACAAGATATCTGTGACAAAGACGAGCACATATGCTTCATGTGCGTTTGTCAGGATGCACTCCAAAGATTTAATCTTGAAGGCATCCTCTTCGGTACACAATCATCAAACATTGATGACATCACCGTCTGTCATAACTGCATGATCAGGTATCCAGATCTCTGTAGATCAAGATTGGTGAAGGTGTTTGACAGAAATTCTATCCCACGAGTTGCCCATCCAACCACGCTGCGGTTGTTAAAGTATGCAGCAGAGAACAGAGGTTGCAGCAGTTCCCAACTCATATCTCCCTCTCCAATTCTCTTCCTTTGGAACCTACAACACCTCGTTATGATTGTTCCCTTCGAGTGGGGATTAATCTTACCATCTGAGATATGGGAAATGAGACAACTCAAGGTTCTCGAGGCACCCAATTGTCTTTTGCCCTGTCCATCGTCCTCCACAACCGCCGTCATGGATCAACTGAACTCACTGTACATCAGCAACATGAGATGCACCGAGGTGGTTGTAGAACGAATCCGAAATCTATTGCAACTTCAGATCAGATACGATGAGTCCTTTGATTCTTCACTGTGTGGTTTCGACAACCTTGCATGTTTTCATCAGCTCAGCACTCTCAACCTAAGTGCTCGTAAACTGTCTGGCATCAACTTCCCCGGTTCAGTCGAGGTGCTGCGTTTACAGTATGTCGATCTTTCTCGTGAGGATCTGGTTTTGATTGTCTCATTGACCAAGCTTGAAACACTTGAGCTGTGGAGCTGCAATTTCAGGGAAGGTGAATGGAGGTTAGATGATGATACAGAGTTTGTTCGATTAAGAACCTTGGTGATTTATCATTCCAATCTCAAGTGTTGGAGCGCACATAATGAGCATTTTCCTAAGCTTGTGTCCCTCACACTCATCCTCGAGAAACATTTGGAGCTGATTCCTTCAAGTATTGGGGATATACCAACATTGCATGAAATCAATTTACACCAATGCAGTGAGCCAATTGTTGAGTCGGCTAGGCAAATACTCGAGGAACAATTGGACATGGGAAATGAGGACCTCAAACTTCATATACATTAAAATAATGCTAGTTGTCCATACATAATTTTCAGAATTCATTCCTATATAATAAACTTATAAATTGTATTTTTCATTTTAAATAAACTGTATTTTTGCTTCCGTGTTGATATTTTTTTTTTTGATAAGTAAACAAGATTTCATTAAATGAAAAGAGTGAATTTACATGAGTACAAAAATAAGATCAATTGATTAGCCCTATCTGCAGTAACCATAAGTACAGATGTTACAGAGAGGCTAGACATGCAGGATATGATAAAGGTTAGCTGGGATCATGCAGCAAATAAGATCGCAGGATTAAGGTGTTGCTAGCGCAGACTATCCACATTTAGCAGAGCATTTACTTTTCGGATAAATTTTCTTGACTGCCTTCAAGTATTTTTCTGCTGCGGTACCATCCATCTCAACTAACTTGTTGATTACTACCTCATCTAAAAAGTTGGACTTAAATGCATCGTGAGTCAGGCCCCTTTTTCTAGTCAATTGCAGAGAGTTGGAGACGTTGGGACTTCAATTCCTTCAATCCAGAGTGACGTCCTGCGGTTGGTGGTCTTCAATTTCAACTCCGGCAGTTCACCGTGCAGCCAGGGCTAGGGTTCGGCTAGGCCATCCTGGTTCGTGGTTTCAAATGAGAGAAAAGTGGGAGGCATTGTAACGAACACAATTTTAACAACATAAAATTTAGCGAGTCTGTTATGGTAGTGTGGGCTTATGGCCCACACCCGAGCCCAGTACATTGATAAATATAAAATTTATGAAGCGTTGTTAATAATAACAAAACATTCAAACACGTGTTTTCATACATCCGTGCATACAATCCCAAATACCAAATAGCAATGCAGAATATCCCTAACACATAAGTGGGTGACGTATTTCGACAAAACAACAAAAGGCCCACTAAGGATAAAAAAAACTTGTCGCCCAATGCTTAATTTCCACCTCCGATAGCTGGTTCATCTATATCTGCAAAAGAATTTTCACATGCAGGAACCATGAGCCAAAAGGCACAGTAGGAAGATAAAAGAAATATCACCAAATATTTAACTCATTCATTCGCAAAAACCAGAAGATGAGCACGTGACATAAAAGAGACACTTGAGTTAGGAAATTTTTTCTTAATTTTCAAAACAAAGAAGGCCTACGGCCCAGCACAGAACGAGGGACAAAATGCAGAGTTTTCGACCAAACAAATAGCTCTTTTCTTCATAAGAACTTAGTCCAGAAAGTAAACAATTAGTAGACAAGATGAATAGCCCAATAATCTCACTCATACCAGTAGCAAGGCATCCTGTTCTCAATGTCAGCAACTATATGATAATACACTCGATCTTATAAATTCTAGCATCTAACTTACTGCCCAACCGAGATGTTTAACCCTCCCAGCTTAAATCTCCATAGCTACAACACAACAACAACAAGGTTAAGGTAATGTAAGCATCATTGAAATAACAGCATGCAGGTAAAAAATCAGCTTCTGTGTTTATTCTCCACCACAGTCACCCTACCATTACTTCCCTCAATCTCCTTCCAACTCAAGCTCCTGGGGCCGGTCCATCGAGCGAGCCTCGGCAATGAGAAGAAGATTGACAACCCTACCTCTGCAGCGTAGCCAAACTTCTCTACCATGCCATCCCTCACCCGATCCTCCTCCCCGCTTACTCCAAATCACTCCACAACGCATACGGAGATGGACAAATCCAACTGCCACAAAGTGCAATGAAGACAGTCCTTGATGTCCACCCACGTATGCCAGAATTTATGACAAGGTTACACCCTGTATTTCCACAACCACCGCCGGTCTACCGTTCGAGGACAAATCTGCGTCTCCCTGAACTCAACAGTAACAAGAGTCCCACAATGATCACGTTTAGGCAACTAGCAAGATAAAACAACCAACTAACAATTGCACATAACAACACAGGTGAATCCATGGATTAAATACCCGAGAGGCATTCAACATTCACAGATTCATCTCAGTTTCGATTTACCAACCCCCAAATCCGTTGCAACTAAACAAGAGTTCTACCCAAATGACCCGAACAACACTTCTTCTCACAGCATTTCAGACTCACATTTTCTACTAGATAGGTGACGTCCATCTCAGATTAACACGCAAATCTCGCAACGAATTTAAAATGTACTAAACCACAGATGATTCACAGCTATATCACTTGATTTCAAGGAAGACAGACATAAGATTCACACATTCACACACACAATCAAGGCACAATGAAATTCTTCCTACCTCTTCGTTTCCGCCTCTTACGAGCTCGTCCGTCTTGTCTTCTCTCTGATTTTCTCCTTCACGAGCTCCTGAGCGGCAAAAGAAATAGGTTACAGCCTTAAGTAGTGTCTCCGCTCACTCCTGTGCTGGCGGATTTTCCCCTACGACAAAATCAACCTCCGACAGTGACAGGGAGTTAGTGCCGATGGATGGATGGGGAAAATTTGCGTCTGTGCCTTATTTTTCGATAGCATTGCTAAATTATCCTGCCGCGCGGGTTGTATCCACGCGGCAGGGCCTCGCGTGGATACAAGCCGCGTGGACACTAATTCGCGTGGCTTCCTTCTGCGCGCCCTCCTTAATTCGTCATTAAGGAGGGCGTGCGGAATGCATCCGCGTCGATTAACATCCACGCGGATGCAATCCGCGCGGTACTTTTCCCGCCCATTGCATATGGGCGGGAATACGAATTAGGCCGCGCGGAAGAAACCCGCATGGCCATCCCTATATATACCCCTCACCCCCTTTCGTTTTCAACACCACAACATCAAATAACACATCTCTGATTGGCAAGGAAGAGTCTATTCGACAGTATCGGATCGATTAAAGCTTTTCAAGCTTAAGGTATTTTTAATATATAGTTAAATTTTTTAATTAGGCAAATATTAATTATTAAAATTAAATTTATGCATTATTCTTATTATTACAATATATTTTGTAGATATCAAAATGTTTT
>JAOYMZ010000618.1:0-10031 GCA_025802335.1 Pinguicula primuliflora | reverse complement strand
AAAATTAAAAAAAAATTTATTAGCCCAACCGGCTGGGCGCCGCCTAGGCGGCCTGGCGCTGGGCGACCCCAAAATGCCTTGGGACCGCCCAACGCTTTCTCGAACACTGCTTATGCCACAAATGAAAAAAAAAAAGATAATACAAAATGGTAATAACATAAAATAAAAATAAGCAAAAAAAATAGTTTTCTTTTTTTTTGTTGACAAGAGCTAGGGTAGTTTTTCGCATAACTTTCTCGTCTCCTCCAAATTACCAACTCTACTTCCTGTCAACGAATGAAGTATGATTTCGCTACTTGTTCCCACTCCCGTTTACTCTTCCAATTCTCAATTGTTTTTGTTTCACTCTGCCCATGAATGTTGTTTTTCAAACCCAGGCATGGTTTGCTCAGTTTTACATACTTCAAGACGTCCATTGTATGCTTTAGATGTTCTCGGGGTTTGTGATTAATCTATTGTTCAATTAATTTGTTCCCTGTATGAGACGGGGTATATAGGGGCTCGAATAACTTTTCATGTTACTTATTGCATTTCCATGCGGCTAATCTGTGCGAATCTTGGTGAATTGAGTTTCGGAATTCTGGGCTTTAACGTCAGTGGATGGTGTCAGCTCAGGCTTTTAATTTATGTTCGGTCATTATTCAGTTGCAGAGGATCTGAACTGGATTTGTGTGTTCCGGATGCTTGGTTATATGTTTCGAATGATGACTTTGGTGCCTGTTTCAAACGTGATATCTTGGTACAGAATCTTTAATTGATGAGATTATGCTGGATGGTGTATAATGTATGTTAAGTTCAGACTTAAAAACCAATGATTTTACAGTCGAAATATTGTTTACTGTTCTTATGTATGCGTTTGCTATTTTGCATGCGAATTAGATCATGAAAAAGTTGAAGAAAAAGGTAAAATGTAAGTATAGAACTTTCGCATCTTTTGTTGCGATTCCTGCCACTTTCCTGCTTAACTGGCGTTTCTTTTGGCTTTTGGTGAGTCTGTGAAATATTCCGTGGCTGTACTGACATGGTTTGTCGCACTCTATGCATCTTTCATGTTAAATTTCCTACCTTCAGCTATTGGTGTTACAACTTTCATTCCATTACCACATATATTAGGTAGCTGGGCGAATATTTGTATACACTGCTTCTATTCATCTTTTTTATTTATATCTCATTTAAATTAAATACATTCAACTAAGAGGCTGCAATACAACTTTAATTAAGTATATTCTTTTATAACTTTATTAATATCAGGGGCCCCTTCGAGGTTGGAGTTATTTGTTGCGTCCTTTCTCCTGTCGGCTGTTTTCTTCAGTTATGTTTTTTGGTCTTTACTCATGTGTTGGGTTTGTTCCAAGTACGACTATGTTGGTCTCACAATGGTTTCCCTCTGTTCAAATACATAGATGTAGGCGATTATCGAAGCATGTCTTGCGATTCCATAAAAGAAATTGCAACTACAGCTGATTTGCCTGACCGCAGAAAAGAGATGAAACCTAGTAGTTCAGGTAAGCAGTTCCCTTTCTCTACGATTTTTCTATCTTCTTCTCAAGTTATATAATGTAGTTTGTTGATTTGATATCTTTGAATTATAACTCACTGACGCTACAACCACCATGTTGTTTGTGAAATTTGTCTTGAAGCAGCGAATTCATTTTCTGATTTTCGATCCTCAGTACTGATTTTACAGTTGACACTGATTCTGTACTTCCAAAATAAAGAAAAGAGTTGGAGACAACTTTATAGAAGTATTGGGTACAATTTCTTATTAAGTTAACAGCGATTGATATTGCTAGGAGACCAATTTAGAGATTTTATTTTGACAATCAATATGAACTGTCTAAGACGCTGATACTAATGTATACAGCAGAATATAAACAACTTCTCTTCATCGCATTTTTGTTAACTTGTGCAAGGCATACCATTTCTAGATTTTTCTGGTGGTTTTGCTCTTATACGTGAAGCCTAGTGGTGCTATCTAAAAGTCACATTCTTTGCTCTTAAATGGCCTATAATTATTTATGTGAGAGTTGCCGGCCTTTCAATATTTGGTTGCACAAATGCCGTTTGCACCTTGCTGTTGAATATTGATAATGATAAATAATTTTTCTGTTTGGTGGATTAACATGCTCTCCAGTCCTTACTTCTATTTCTAATGGTATTTCTAAGTTCTAAGTGATTTTTTTGGAATATTTTCTAGCAATTCAAAGGGATCGATCAAATGAGGAAACATATCGTTCAGGTCGGGAAGAAAAATTGCATTCTTGTGAGCGGGTTGAAACTTCAAGTGAATTGAAGAAGGATAAATTGAATAATACAAGATATTTTGTTATCAAGAGCTTGAATCACCAAAATATCCAATTGTCAATAAAGAAGGGAATTTGGGCTACTCAAGTAATGAATGAGCCCATTCTTGAAGAAGCCTTTCAAGTAATTTTTGTTTTTTATTCTTGTAATATGATTTCTGGCCACTTTTTTGGATTAGATGGATTGTTAAAGGTCGTGATCCTAGACATCTGTCCTTTTGTACAGAATGCTACTTTAACTTAGGTCTAAAATTGTCTAGATATAAGCACATACATAATACAGCTAAAGTGATTCTGCAGAATTCTGGAAAGGTAATTCTTATATTTAGTGTCAACATGAGTGGATTCTTCCAAGGGTATGCTCAGATGATGTCTTCTGTTGGTTGGAGACGTGATAATGTTTGGAGTCAAGGAGGTGGGAAAAACAATTCTTGGGGACGGAGTTTTAAGGTCAAATGGCTGTGCTTTCATGACTTGCCTTTTCAAAAGACGCTTCATTTAAAGAATCCATGGAACGACTTCAAACCTGTTAAAATAAGCAGAGACTGTCAGGTATCCTCTTTGCGTACTTTTGAAGAGTACTCTCATTTATGTTTGTTAACTTTATACATATACAAGTTGCTTTCCCGCACTTGCTTGGCACATGTAAGAAAACAATTTACTTGACTATGAAAAAAGGGGAAAGTGTGATGCTGTCAGTTATTTTTCAGGAATTACCTATGGATATTGGGGAAGCACTTTGTGAGCTTCTTGATCAAGCATGCGATGGAAATATTAACTTGAATAGGTATATTTTTCTATTCAATTATCAATATGAATTGCTTCTCTTCTGTATGCATATATGAGTTCGGCATCTTTTATTGATATTATCTGATGAAGAGATGAAATCTCAGGAATGATTTTTCTACAAGAAGTCATTTTACAGAGTCACTCCATGTACTAAAAGATGATGAACTTATCACACATCCAATACCAACATCGCCTATGCTTTATACATCTTTACGCTATCAACAGCAAGCTGAAGCTAGTAGAATTCAGTCACCTCACCAGATTGCCAGAGCCTTGCTTAACAACACTTGCAGTGCTCCAGGGGTGTCAAAGCTAAAACAGTCCAGATACAGTCAAATAAATGAAAGATCCTACTTTGATGATTCTTCTCGAAATAATAGTTGGGGCTTTTCATCTGATAGGAATCCCCCAATTGTCACTTTTACTGAAGATGATATTCTGGAAATGGTATTGTTGTCTTACCTCAATCTTTACTAGTTGATTTGTATCAAAACTAGCAACAAGTTAAGTATTTGAGAGCTTGAATTAGCTTTTCCTTATTGGGGGAGTTTTTTTCGAGTAGCAAATATTTACTTGATTACTAAATGTGGTTATTTGTATTGGAACATTGTATGATATTCTTTGAAAATTGCATCTGTGCTTTGAGCCATTCATCTCGTTGTAACAAATTCCCGTAAAATCCAGCTTCTTTGTCCATATTTGATTTAATTTGGCTGTATGCAAAGCTTCATTTGGTTTTCCAGCTAAACTATTTTTGTTGAATTATTTTTTCCAGCTAAACTATTATGATTGAGTTCAAAGGACTCCAGGTGAAAGTTATCCTGCTGATGCTTCTCCTTTTCATTCCATGATGCAGACATATGAAGAGTACCTGGAAGCTCACAATCGACGAACTAGAGGATTTCACCCATCTGTTAGTATATTTGGCATTACCGACTGTTGATACCTAATAAATTATTAATATTATGCACTAAAAAACCCATCTCATCCAATGGAAAACTTAGGCAGTGAACAGCCAATTACTGTTCTAGCCCTTGGCCGAAATTTAAGGTGCCTGGGAGATTCCTAATTAGAAAGGCCATGGATGTGTATATTTCTCTTCTATAATACTTGGCACATAGGCCTTTGCAATTTGGAGTGTAAATATGCCTTTAATGAGTTCATGTACTAGCGTAGTCCTTTATGTGTGATATTTTTAAATGAAAGGTATCTCGGAGTGTAGGTAATGGCATTAAGGTCTGGTGTAGCTTATTGAAATTGCTGTTTGAATAGATGATTTTGCAAACGGTATTTTTCGTTGCCGGAGGGGTTGGGAAGTTTGTAAGATTTGGTGACTTGCAATTCTTGATAAGGTATTATTAGTAAGTTCGTATAGGATATGGTTTCTCATATGAAAATCATGTAATCCTTGCTTTCATCCATGGCTAACACAGATATCCATTAGCTAGGATCTTCTTTATCTAAGGAACGGCTTTTTCTCATCTATATGCTTTTATGCACACACTATTTATACCTATCTTATCTCTCAGGCTGCTGAACAAAGCACAAGCCTGCAGAAGTCATCATCTACCAAAGATCATTCTCCGGATTCGTAAGTCGGTTTGAAATCTACCTAAGTGTAGAATTTGTCAAGCAGATTAGACTGTAATTTGTTTCCTTTATTCAACAGCCATTCAGGGAGCAGCTCCAAGAAAAGAAAGGACCGGAGAGCACTCAATTAAACTATCAAGTCTTTTTGCACTGCATCATAATAAGCGGTGCTGCTGCCTCCGTTCTTGGCGAAATCCCCTGGTTTGGAACTTGTTAACAAGCACAAATTTTTTTCTCCCATGGATGCTTGAATTTCTTGTTGTATTAATAGTAGGACTGACTGTATCATAAAACCCCATTATTAGTCTCATTAGAGGCAGTGATGAACTTGTACATAACAACTTGTGCACTTGCTTTTTTGCATGTCCATTCGTTCTCTCTGTTTGTACAGGACAACATAGGAAATGGTTTTGGTGAAACAGTCATTGTATGATACAGATCACTGATTCCCAGATTTTTATTATTTACAGCGTCTTAGTATTTATTCAACCAGGGAAGAGTTTTGTTGAGGATTAGAAAGACTCTAGTCACATTTAATCATCATCATTATCTAAGAGCACGGACACACGACACGACACAGTAATTGTCAAAAAATTAGAACACGATACGTTGGGGACACACTTAAATATATAATTTAATATATTTATTATATAAATAATAAAATACTCATAAACCTAAAAAAATATGCATTTCATAGTTAAAATATTACAATTCTCATCAACATCAATGTTCAAATATCACAAGACTTCTATATTTCCATTATCACCTTGTGCATTGCTGCAAGATCCTTATTCGAGACATTTTTGCAAGCACCAATTTCCTTTCCTGGAAGTTTGAGCAAGTGTGCCTTCACCCTTTTGTAAGAACCTTTAAAGGTGCACTTATAAAAGGTGCATTGTAGCTGCAAATTTCAATTTTTTGCATGTCGGCGGCGTGTCCCGTGAGGACAAAATCGGGACACAGGAAAACACGTGTCCGACGTGTGTCCGTGTCGAACACGTGTCCGACACCGGCACGCTGGGTTGCCCAGCATGTCGGTGCTTCCTAGATCATTATACCTTTAATCTTGGCTGCAACAATACTGAAGTTGTCTGATAACAAGCTGGTGAATATAACAAGGTTGGTTTACATGTTCCTCCGAGAATCCACTCTCTATATAATGACTCAGTTGTGGGAATCATTGTTGCTCTTAGCGATCTTTGTCACATCAAATACAGAGATTTGAGCAATCAGAAGGATGGACCATCATTTCAAGTACAGATTAACATGGAATGCATGACCAACATCAACAAACAACTCCACTAATACGTTTAATTTCCTTAAGCATCATTTTTATCATTACAAGAATCAAGTATATGCAGGAGCTTGAGACAGAGAGATCTACTATCCCCTTTCTTATATTTGATAGTTGCACAAGGTTTATCGTGGCTGATGGATAAGGCTATACAACATCTGATTGACCAGTGGAGGTGGGAAGAAATAGGATGAAAGTGTCACACCTACAATATTCCGATGATACAGTGTTCTTTGTGATGGGTAACTGGTTGAGTGTTAAGGGTTTAAAGGCAGTACTGAGATGCTTCGAGGCGGTAATGGGTTTGAAAATTAATTTTGGAAAGAGTGTATTGATTGGAATTAATATGGAGGAGAGGGTAACCAATGATATGACAGATTATGTAAACTGTGCAGTGGGTGGGTTGCCTTTTGTTTATCTCGGATTGCCAATTGGGGCACGAGAATCATATGGAAGGATGTGGAGTCAAATGGTTGAAAGATTGAGAAAGAAAGTGAAGAGTTGGAGATATAAAAATCTATCGTTGGGTGGTAGGTTCAGACCCGACAAAGCAAATCATCCAGACTCTTTATACTTGCGAAGGATGGAAGTAATGCGCCCCCAGCAGATATTCCTAAGCTGTTAGTAGACCATTTTACAAGACAGCTTACTCCTGAGGAAATAACAGAATCTCCAAGACTTCTGAGCAAAATTCCCAGAATGTAACAGACTTGATGAATCAGAGTCTAACGGTCTGGCCAGAGTTGGACGAAGTAAAGCAGGCAGTTTTCTCAATGAATGAGGAAAGTGCACCAGTCCCAGATGGATTCTCGGGTGCATTTTTCCAAAAATGCTAGACAATTATAGAAGCTGATTTTATGAAAGTTGCGCTGTTTTTCTTTAGAGGAAATGATTTACCAAGAGAGTCCACATCTACTTATCTCTGCCTGATTCCTAAAGTTGACAATCCAAGCGACATTTCTGACCTGCGGCCGATTAGTCTCTGCAACTATGTGGGAAAAGTCATTACAAAAATCTTGGCAACAAGATTATCAGCTATTCTGCCCAGTATTATCTCCCAGAATCAAAAGTGGCTTCGTAAAGGGAAAATTTATTTCTGATAATACTCTACTTGCTCAAGAACTTCTTCATTCTCTAGATAGGAAGAAGAATGGCCTTAATATTGTTATTAAATTAGATATGGCCAATGCCTTTGATCGAGTTTCTTGGTTCCATTTAATTAAAACTCTTAGATCCTTTGGCTTTTCAGAAACATTCATAGACATGATTTGGTGCATGATTTCTAACAACTGGTTTTCTATACTATGGAATGGGCAGGTGTATGGTTTTTTCTCTTCTACGAGGGGCCTGCATCAAGGAAACCCCCTTTCACCGGATCTATTATCATCGCCTCAGAAGTACTTAGCAAGGATCTGAATTCTCTAATTTTAGAGAATCCATGGTGCGCCTATAGGGTTCCACGAAGTTGTGAGAGCATATCTCATCTAGCTTTCGCAGATGATCTATTATTGTTCACTAAAGGTTCTCAGAGAGCTCTGCAAGCAGTTTTCGGTTGCCTCAATGAATAAGAAAAATGTCTAGGCAGAAGATTAAAATCCAAAAGAGTAGCTTCTTCATCTCAACAAAAGCGAATCAAGATACCATTGGGAATATAGCAAGGTGGTCAGGTCTAAAACACAGCACACTTCTGCATATTTATTTGGGCATACCTCTTTATATAGGGAGAAAGGCAACTCGTTTCTTCTCTCCTGTCCTGCTCAAAATCCAGAACAGATTAGAATCTTGGACTTCTAAACACTAATCTATGGGAGGACGTCTAATCTTGTTCAAGCATGTCTTATCGAGTTTACCTATCTATCAATTTATGACAATAGCTCCAAGTATGTCAGTGATGAATAAGATAGAAGCTATATTTGCTACGTTGCTTTGGGGAGAAGATGAGGGGCGTCAGAAAAAGTATTGGATTTCTTGAAAATGCATATGTTTACCTGAGGTTGAGGGGGGATTGGGCATCAGACGTCTGCAGGATATCATCACGACAGCAACAATGAAGCTTGGTGGTTATATAGGCAAGGTGAGTCCCTCTTGGCACGGTATATGTCAGGTAAGTACTGCAGTGGGGTTGATCATCACACAGCTCTGCTGAGTACCACATGTTCACATAACTGGAGAAGACTAATCTCTATCAAGGATATTATGGTCGAAAACACGTTCTGGTTTGTGGGAGATGACTCAAAGACTAGCATGTGTTGGGATGCTTGGGTTCAGGACTTACCTCTAGGACAGAGTATAAACATCCTTACATAAATCAGAGCAGTGTCAGAATTGGTTCACAATCGGCAATGGCAGCTGCAACCACAGTTTTTTCTGCTGATCTGGCAACCAATATATAGGAACTCCCCATCTATGAGGGAAGTGAAAAACAAATATGGTCTCCTGCTTTGGATGGTCAGTTCGGGTTCAAGCTTGTCTGGCAAACAGTAAGACATAAAGCTCCGATTAGAAGCATGTTCAAGGTTATCTGCGGAAGCCCCATTCCAACTAAGATGAGTATGCTAGCTTGGAGGCTCCTTCTCCATGTGCTGCCTGTTGATGATAAACTGAAATACATGGGCTTTTGTATGATCTCTAAATGTATCTGCTGCTTTTCACAACCCAGGGAGGAAACTCTGGAGCATCTATTCTCTTATAGTGAGCTAGCACAACACCTTTGGAATCTTTTTGAGCAGAAATGTGGAGTACCAACAGCCATAGTCTAAATAGAATTAAGACCGGAGCATTGGAATGGACTGAGTGGGCATGAAACGATTAAAACAGCTCGTTAACTTCTTCTTCTAGTCATAGTCTGGTGCATATAGACAACTAGATGCAAGGCTCTCTTCCAGAGTGAAGCCATCTCAGTCCTTACAGTTTCAAATGAAGTCTTGAAAGTATTGAGGCAATTAGCAGCTGTAGCCAAGTTGTCTAATCCTCCCAACTCAGCGGATCAGGCAATAATATCGGGACTAAAGCTCCAATTACCAGACACTCCAGTCTCGGCGGGTGTTATGCAGGAAATAGAGTTGGAATCGGAGGTCTTATTCGAAATCAACGGGGAAGCATGATCGAAGGTTTTGCATTAGTGGTAGAGTCTCAGCTGGATCCGAGGCCGTATGCTGTACTAAAAGGAATTCCCTTCTATAAGGCAAGAAACTTGAGGGAGGTAGAGATTGATGTCTGACAGAAGGTGTCATACTTGATTACAAGAAACTGCTGTCCAGGGAGATAGTTTGTCAATTACACAAAAATCAGGCGAGAAGTGCAGGAAGATAGGAACATCAGACTAAAGAAGTCCGGTAAGGGAGCTGTCAAAGAGGCACTATTTCTAGCCAAATGGGGCTACAAACATGGTGACCATAACATCTTCACGATAGACAAACTTATGGCTGCCAAATCCAGTTGAGATCTAGAAAGCACAGATTGCCCTGAAGGAGCATGAACTAGCTCTTACTGAAACCACTACACGACTTAGAGACGGTAAGAATTTATCATCAAGGGTCGTGACAGGTTTCAACAATGTGTACTAGGGATAGGTTCAGGCACATAGATATGCACACATGGAGGGAACCACGAACATAAGGTTTTGTAAAAAGGGACAAGTCGGGTATCGTACTCTTTTTTCTTTTCTGGATTTCCCTCTTTCCCTAAAAGTTTACCGAAAAAGATTTTGAGGAGGCAGGACAATTTACCCTCTTCACTTAATGGGGGTTCGGAGGATAGGAGTTATCCATGTTAATACGAACGTCTAGGACCTAGGTTCATTAAAGGGTAGATCCAATATTCCCTTTCTCTAGGTTAAATGCACGCACATAGGTATACTAAGTTAGGTCAATCAAGACTACTTAGTTCTCGTTGGGCTTAGTGATGGGACAAATATATGTCACACAAATGTGCAAGTATACGCAGTCGTACAAGTAATAAATCCTTGGCAAGCAAGGATCATCTCCCAAGGAAGTAGGTCTAAAACATGCTTGTTCAAATGCATTCTCAGAGTAACCACAATGATTCGGAGTTGT
>JAOYMZ010000617.1:0-10032 GCA_025802335.1 Pinguicula primuliflora | reverse complement strand
GCTGTCTGTACCACTTTCTTTTTCGAGTCCTGTAAGGACACAATATCTGATAAATCATATGTAATCGTGTCGGTGGCGCCGCAATCGAAAATCCAATCTCCATGTTTCTTAACATTCGGCCTCCCTGCAATATTAGCACACCGAAACTCTGATCTGGGCTTCCCAGATTTAACAAAATCGCGATTTTGGGCCAGACACTTCCCTGCAGAAAGTACCAATTTTCCTGGCCCAATTTCTGTCTTCTTGGGCTCAGTTAACTCATCACTCGGCCCAAAACATGTATTGGAAAAAAACTGTGGCCCGGAAATCAATTTTAAAGGTTGTAAATGTCGGCTTGTACCTTGCCCGTGGGTAACCGGATTATTACCTCCCATCTGGATTGTCTCTTCACTTGTGGATCCTTTCTCTCCGAACCCTAGGTTCGCGACTGCGCAATTTCCGCCAGAATCGTCGGTTATCTCGCTCGCCTGGCGCCCCTCCACAGCGGTGGCAGTGCCGCGTCCTTTCCTCCGCACTCCCGGAGGCCCGTTGAGCTTGTAGCACTCGGCTTTTATATGGCCTGGTATGTTGCAATATTCGCACCGTACATTTGGACGACGAGATGACGACCGTGCCGGAAAATGGCCCTTCGATCGTCTCTCCGTGTTCTGGAATCGCGAATTCCCACTCTCAATTTGCTGATTTTTCGGTTTAATTGCAAGTCCAGCCCCTATTCCCAATGATGGGTCTGACGCATCGGAGGCCGCCGTGGGTCTCAGGATCTGCTTTCTGGCGGCTTCCCGTCGGACGGTCGCATATGCGACCTCTACTGAGGGTAGCGAAATCATCTTCAGTATATCTCGAACACTTTGTTCGAACTCACTGTCTAGCCCGGCCAGGAACACGAATAACCGGTGTTCGTCCTGAATTTGGTTAAACTTCTCGATGTCATTGACTGCTTCCATAGGATTGGGTCTGCGCCAGTCGATCTCTAGCCAGAGTGATGAACACTGGCCATAGAAATCTTCAATGGTGCCTTTTCCTTGGCTCAGTCGATCTGCCCTTGTGATGAGGTCGAAAATCTGAAGGCTATCCTCCCCTACCGTGAATGTCTTCTTAAGGATTTTCCAAAGTTCGTAAGAATTTGGATAGTGAGCGTATTTTTGAACCAATTGCCGTTCCATGGATCTGGTGATCCAGCCGAATACTTGTGAATCTTTCTCCCTCCATTTGGAGTAATCTGCATCAGTTTCTGCCGGAGCTTTCGCCTCCCCGGTAATGAAATCGAATCTGCCTCTTCCTACAATATAGACCTCCATAAGCCGTGCCCAGAGGATGTAGTTGTGACTGTCGAGTTTGACGTCGATTACTGCAGATAGGTTGTGATCCCCTGACTCCTGTGTGGAGGATGATGACGGATCACCTTGTGTTTTGGCTTTCTGGTCCATGAACAATCTGAATTGTTCGAATTACTCAGCAAGGCTGGCATCTACTCCGGTTAACGCCTTGAGTTTGTCACCCATGATGCGTCTGTTGTCGGAAAAACGAGACAAAGCTCGGTATATGACGAGATCTCAGGATCAATCCTGCTCTGATACCGTATTAAGATGAATATATTGCGGAATTGTAAAGAACACGATGTTTACGTGGTTCGGAAAAACCCTACTCCACAGGAAGAATTCTTCCAGTTCTTGTGTCTCTTTTTTTCTTCTTTTTTTTTTCTGTACAAGCATTTATATAGAGTTTACAAGGTAACCTCTAATCATGAAATACCTACAATCAGGGAATGTGATCCCTACAATTAGGGATCACTAATCATGGAAAGGATTTGTCCGTAACATACATATTCATGTCAAAATAATAAATTGAGAATTTTAGGAATTTTACTCAAAGAGCTCTACATTTAAATGAGTCATACCATTAGATCAAATGAGAATTATTTTTATAATTAATTTATTTAAATTTTATATTTCAACCCCACCTACTACAACCCCACCACCCACCACCCCACCCCATCATGCCCAACCCGACCCTCTCGACACATACCCGACTACGCATCCGTGACCGACCAAACCCCCGATTTAGATCTGACCCTCCATCCACGACCCCCCATCCCCACTCCATCCATACACATTTGAATACATCTCAAGATTTTTGGCTTTGAATCAATCGAAATGAGCATATAATGAATGAATTATATATGGTAATAACGAATTTGGGAGTAGTTATTGAATTATGGTTAATTAACGCTGACTAGGTTTAGGATCCAATGTCATATTCGAGATCACCACGTAAATTCGGATTCTGCTTGACTGGTGAGGTAATTCTGACCCCATGTTTCTTGATATGTAAATAGCAAAAATTAAAACATAAATATATAATAAAAAATTAATTAACTTATTTTTAAAATTATTATGAATTGATATACCGGCAAGGATCAGTATGCAATGTATCTCATTTTTGTGTGTGGTAAAATATTACGTGGGATTGAAGTATTGTTTACGAGTAAATTGGAAACAAAAAGATTTCATCACATTGTTATAAAAGTTTGTTGAGTTGTTGATACTTCTCAAGATTTCGTTTTCGAATCTATCAAAATGAGTATATAATGACTGAATTATAGATCATGATGATAAATTTATGAGTAATAAATGAATTGTGGGTAATTAAGGTTGATTATGGTTTATTAGGGTTTAGGGCCCGAATGTCATATTTGGGAACACCATGTAATTTCGGATTCATATCTCGACTCAACGATTCATGGCATGTAAATAGGAAAATTAAAATATAAAAGTATAACAATTAATTAATTATTGTGAATGGACAAACCAACAATAGTCGTCATGCAATATTTTTCATTCTTGTATCCGTTGAAGCAATATGGTGAGATTAAAATATTATTTACGGGTAAATTGAAAATAAAGAGATTTCATTGTATTACTCATAAAAGTACATTTCATAGTTTCGACCTTGAAGTCATCTAAATAGGTGTATAATTGATGAATTATGAATTTTGATGAGGTATTTAAGAGTAATTAATGGATTGCGAGTGTAGAATTTAGGGGTTACAAATTAGAATTTAGGGATTAGGATTTAGAGGTTGCGGTTCTCAATGAACTTTGTGATCCTCTTCTAATCATGCGTTCTGCCTCATCTGCGTTCCCCCACTCATGTCCTAATCCCCCAACATCCGCGACCCGACCACCATATTCGTGATCAATCCCCCTAAGTTGACCTCACATTTCAGACCTATCCGACAATAGTGACCTACCCTCCCTCCATCCGTGAACAACTCAAATTTAAAATTTAAGGGTTACGATTTATTTTGAGCTCTACAATCCCTCTTCCCATTGAGTGACCCACCCTACATACACTGTGTTCCACCCACACACCAATGCGAATCCTAAGCCCCCTCTCGAATGAATATAGAAAAATTGTTGTCACCTTCAAGAATGGAACCATCTTAAAATCGAAGTTTATTGCTAGATATATTGATGCTCATTCTCTATGGTTGTTTTCGAAAAATTTGATTATGGAATGAAGAATTAATTGAAGAAAAATCAAGGTTTTCATTTTTAGCGACCTTAATGGTAGTTGAAATTACCGAAATGACTATAATTTAAGTTTTTATCATTTTTTAAGTTTTATTTTATTATTTATTGGGTGATTAAGTTGAATTGTAACGTCAGATAATTTGATATGATTTTACTTTCTAAAATTGCTGGTTACTTTCCAATTTGAGTTTCATCACCTTCCCAACTGAACCAACCCAAAATTGTAAGGCTGTCGTCTATTCTCGGATGCACACACTGATTGCGGAAGTCCGTGGATTCTCTTCTTCCGCCGGACATGAGTTTCCTACGAAGAGCTCGCGGCGGATACTTCCCACCAGTTGGCTTGTTGAGGAAGAGAGCGATCGGATCTCTCAAATCTCCCGGAGAAAGGCTTAACTGGATCACCTCTACAGCTCTCATTCATGGCGTCCACGTCTTCCATTGCCCAGTAAGCCATCAAACGCTTATTGCCAATCCTCAATTTTTTCAAAGAAAGTGTCGAAAGTGGAGCGAAGAGATTTTTCTATCTACACCATCTTTTACACGTGGATTGTGATTCTTGTTTTTGTTCTAAATATGTATGATGAAGCCGAATGGTTTATCTTCTCGTATAGGATATCCAGTTAGCTTACAGATCCTCTTTTTTGCTGCTTAACAATGCGATGTGGTTTGAGTTAGTAAGTATTTCAAAGAGTTTTCTGGATCAATGTTATTATCGAAAAGGAGGAGGATGGAATGTTGTTGTTTTTATATGTGGCTAAAGAAAATGTTCTTTTGGCGATACCTTAGTTTAATTTGACGTGCAGGATCAGCTTTCGTTGATTTTTCTACCGTAGCATATGCAGCTATGTATATTAAAGTCTAGTGAGGAAACTTAAGCCATTTGAATGCTGAACAAGATCGAATGGGAGACGAGAAATTTGAGTGTATCCTTTTGCATATATCAGGATGAAGTGGGAATTGTCGCTAAAATTTCTGAATGCATTGCGTCAAGAGGCGGCAACATTCTAAATGCTGATATTTTTGTGCCGGAAAATGATAATGTCTTTTATTCTAGAAGGTATACTTCTTTTCTTTAACCTCAGTATTGAGGCCTTCCATTTTTTGCAGTTGTTAGTTTGCTTATGATTTGTGTCAAAAATATTGCCAGTGAGTTTGTCTTTGACCCTGCTAAATGGCCACGAGAGCAAATGGATGAGGATTTCCTAAAGCTTGCGAATATGTTTAATGCCATGCGATCTGTCCTTCGCGTGCCTAATCTTGATCCTAAGTATAGAATTGCCATTCTCGTTTCAAAGCAGGTAACATGCAAAATATGAGAGTTTAACGTACTCTGTGCACTTATAGAAGAGTTGGTCTTCTGTACAAACTGGAGATTTTCTTTTAATGTCAGGACCATTGCCTCGTTGACTTGCTCCATGGGTGGCAAGATCAGAGATTTCCAGTGGACGTCAAAGCTGTGATAAGGTACATATGGGAGGATTTTGCATCCTTTTTAGTTTTGACTATCCTGCATGTTGATTTACTATGTAAAACTCCTCTCGCACCAGCAATCACGATAGAGGCCTCAATACCCATGTGATAAGATTTCTCGAAAGGCATGGGGTTCCTTACCATTATTTGAACACAACAAAAGAAGACAAAAGAGAAGGGGATATCTTGAATTTGGTTAAGGATACAGACTTTCTAATACTTGCTAGGTACATGCAGGTAAGCAGACTAGGAACTTATTATGTATAATGCGTTTTGTTTTAGATAAGGGTGTGCTTAAGCATTCTTGGAGAAAACTGTCTAAATTGATCACAAATTAGCATTGAACTTAACTTTCCGGACATGTCAAAATCATTAGTTCTCAGAAGTTTTTTATTTGTATGTGTCCTTCCTAAGTGATAGTTGCCTTCGTAGGTTTCTGATTTTTTGAAAGAAGAGGTCGAGTTCGTGAATAATGTCTACTTTCTGGTGTAGAACTCCTTTGGCCTTGCGCATCTTGCAGTGCCCCTTCATGTCTTTGTTAGAAGTTTAAACATCCTTCCCAACTTTTGTTTCATGATACATAAACCATGGGAATGGATTTCTCCGGTTGCAGTGCATATCAATTGGACATTACTGCAGTCGATTAATTATTGCAGGTACTCTCAGGAAATTTCTTAAGAAGCTATGGTCGAGATATTATTAATATTCATCATGGCCTATTGCCTTCTTTCAAGGGTGGGAAACCATCCAAGCAGGTCAACTTTGTTCTTATTCTCGTGGAGCCCTCTGCTGTTGATTTTTTGGGATACACAACTTACACCCTGAAAACTTACACAGGCGTTTGATGCTGGTGTAAAATTAATTGGTGCAACAACTCATTTTGTAACGGAACTACTTGATGAAGGCCCCATTATAGAGCAGATGGTAATACTTTCGGTTAATGATCTTTAAATTATTTCAGTACATCATTTAAACTTCTAAATTAATTTAGTAAAATATCACCTTCATACCTCCTACTGTTTAGTTACATCACTAGTCCTTATGAATTAAGGGCTATACTTTCCCAGTCACAGAGTTCATGCATTAAGATGAGGATGCGGGCCAAGTACGAAATTATTATTTAGAAGTGCCTATTTGAATTCATTTTCTTTATGCCAGCAATGAACTCAAGACATATAAAGAGATTAAATTTGTATGGCTTATGTATGTACCGATGAATGTTGATGCCTTAATTGTCTCAGGTGGAGAGAGTTTCCCATAAAGATAACCTGAGGAGTTTTATACAGAAATCTGAGAACGTGGAGAAGCAATGCCTTGCAAAAGCAATAAAGGCATATTGTGAATTGCGAGTTTTGCCTTACGAGAGGAACAAGACTGTTGTTTTTTGAGCTAGCGAAACAAAATCAGAATGCATCTGTCGTTCTTTTGGCCGAAGCTTAAGATACTATTGTGTGGTCATTTTTTTATACCAATTTAGCTTTCATTTGGTTCCTTATCTGAATATCTGCAGTATACTATGCACGTATCTATTTTACTGGATAGAGAGTTTGAAAAGTATACTACCATGAGTTCGTGAAAGGAACTTATAGTAAACTCTACATGAACACCTATGACTCTACATCTGTTACTTTTTTTTGGGGTAAGTACATCTGTTACTCTTTGCTACACAATGTTACTCTTTGCACAAAGTTCGTCTGTGCACTAATACATGCATAGAGACAGAAACAAAGTTTGTCCACCCAAAACTGATCAAGTGCTCGCTTTGATATTCAACGTTCTGAGGGAATTTTCGGCCTCTTCAAGTTGGTTTGAGCGCTTGAGAAGCTTTTGAATTCCATGCACCCAGTTCTGTTTATGAACTTTGTTCTTGCACTTAAACTCCAATAGACCCTGAGAAGTTTTCACGCCAAAATACAGCTCCGTATTTTCGCCTTCCTTTCTGAATGGCCAGGTATCACTCTTATCAATCACTTCATAAAGAGTACCTGGAAAGTTGATAAGTCTGTAACTTCTACCTTCTGATTGGCAGTGCTAGCTTTCTCCAATATTCAGGAGTATGCTGCACCTTGCTTATTCGAATATGCAATTTTATGTGTATATCGGGTTTGGGGTGTGTACTGCACCATGCAGTGCCCACGTGACACTGCAGGATCGGTCGGTATGTGGGCGGGCACTGCATAGTGCGCGGTGAGCATCTCACTGCACACACCCTAGACCCATCTTTGACATATTTTTCTGAGAATAGCACAGCATCCTTACCACCAATTGAGGAAGTTTACAGGTGGGGCAATGATGGAAATGGAGAATCCAAAGTAATTTAATGAGCCTGCAGTTAGAGTAAGGTAAATTGCTTACATTTCTTATTTTTTGAAAAGGCTCCTCCTGCGTGTTTACTCTTAACCTTGATGGTAACCTGTAAGGTTATCCTCTCAGCCAGCTTCTCCATACTCATCAGCTTGTATGTATATACACTGGTATTGATAATTTGTATAACTGACCTGGCAGGCCTTATTGAGATAGACCGAAGCATGTTTCCATCGCAGTACACCTGAGGATTCATAGATACTTCTTATTCACATGGAAGAACAATAAACGGCATAGACAGTAAGACTTGCACAAGCTGGAAGGCTAATGCTTGTGGCAGCTTTAATCATCTAAAAAATGCTTCTCTTGGATTTCGAACATCCGTTGCCTGCCAGTAATTTGCGACGGGAGTACGCAGCAATGACATCAAATGCTAGTTTACATCAAGTTTTAGCCAGATGGGAGACGGTGCAAGTGTTTTACCTTTTTTAGTGAGTTGGAGCAAGTCACCAACGCATGGAAGATCCTCCTCCCCAATTTCTCCATGAAAAGCAGTTCGAGATTGAGACTCGAATATCCCCTTTTCATACGGACTTATAGTTGCAGCACTCTTTAGTTTGCTTGTCAGTCTTGCTTCCAGTGCTGCTTCACCTCTCAGAGCTAGTCAGTGATGGCAAATTACATGAAAGCATGCTCATGTAAGATTCCGTTTAATAGGAATAGAAGGTGGATCATGTTCATACCCGTTGCTGCTGCGGCTGTTAAAGTTAAGAGATCACTTGCAGTTTGAATGGCCATTGCAGATTTCACAACCGATGTCAATCGGCCACCGCTCGCCCCAGCTGATTCCGCCAATTCAATGCTATGTGTGGCTATGAGTTGAGCAGCTGATGCCACCGCCCTGCTCATTTTACATCTGCATTTCTCCTTTGAAGCGGCAGCGGCCATAGCTGCTGCAAGCCCGGCTACAGAGATGACAGCATGCAGGTGAGCCTCTTCCATGCGAACCTTATCCTTCCTTTTAACACTAGTTTCTTGATCACGCTCCTTGTGGTGGAAAAGCCTTCTTATTCCTCCACCTCCTGGTTTCATGCCCTTTGTTTTCTATAAGATTTCTCAGGACACAAAATGTTTTCTTACAGTCTGCTGATTTATACAACTGGAAGTAAAAAATATCACATATATTTTATCTACAAGTACAACAGACTTACACCATGATTTGTTTCCCCTGTTTCATGAATGACTTTGAAATCAGGCATCTGCTGCATCAGGTTCCTGTTGATTGCTGTTGCTATTTGTTCTGCCGATGCACTCCATGACCTGGACAGGAACTCTATTGGCTCATGCGGCGTCTCCGGTTGATGAATCACCGGCTGCGGTCGTCTTGCCACCACTCCATCCTCGTACCCCAGAGCCTGTTTTTTTTGGCCCATTCTGTCTGATCTGATCCTTCTTTGAGTGTGTTTGGCTATTTATTTATAGTCGATAGGACAGGGGAGACATGAACTCTAAACCCAATGCATTATGCCTGAGAAACTAACTGTCTCGTGTTTGGGGCATCACATGGAATCATGGTGCTGATTCAATGAAAGACTGTAAACATGGGAGAAGACAGCCCACCCAGCTTAGGGGAATCACTGCTTCCTTGATCAGGATGGCAGGAAACATGGACGGATGGATATCCAAAAGTTGTGTGTTTATGTAAAAACAACAACGTTCTGTTTTTGCAGGGCTCTAGATGCTGATTATACAAATAATTATGCTCGTGCATATGGGAAAAAAAATTATGCATAACATTTTGTATACAATTTTTTTTTGTATGCGACACAAATTTTAGTATGCACAATGGTGCACAAAATTATAATTCCGGCTATGAACTCCAAAATTGCTCATACCATTGGAAAATTTATGCATGAGAGATCAAAACCCATACACTTTGGTGCGGTATCTAAGACTTCGTCGCCGGAAATTTCTAAAATTCTTTTCCCTTTGGTTAAGTAATCCCTAATAGGGTTTTACGAAGTTGTCGGGACCGCACCAAAACATACGTTTTGATCTATTGTGCATAAGCTTTCCAACGGTATGATCAATTTTGGTTATCGTAACCGGAATTGTAATTTTGTGCACCATTGTGTATAGCAAAATTCATATTGTATGTGTAATATTTCTCATTAAGAAAATAAAATGTAGAAGAATAACCAAAAGACATAAAAAGAAAAATAACTAAGATTATGTTGTAATCTGAAGAATACTGCAAGAAAGAAAAGGAGAGGAAGAAGAGGCGTCAAACTGTGTTTTTTATTATTCTTTGTAATCCTCTTTATATAGAGGTAAGGACTAGCGGTTACAGAAGTCTTATCCTTATCAAACTGTTCCAATCATTATATCTATAACATATATCTATAACAGATTAAAAATAATTATATTCTTAGTATGATAAAAATAACAATTTAATTGATTTAATATATTTTTTTAATTTTCAAATGGGGCACCCTGATCGTGAGTGGCTTCGCCACTAACTGGAATCCTTCTATATCCTTCAATAGATTATTTAACTTTGGGACAGGTTCCGGTGACATGATTTTATATAAGCATTTTCAATTTCGGCCACTAGGATTGTCCATTGACGGAATTGGGCACATCGATAGAAAGCTTATGCATAGAAGATCATAAGCCCCATGTTTAGTTCCGGTTCCGGCGACTTCGTCGCCGAAATTTTCTA
>JAOYMZ010000616.1:0-10035 GCA_025802335.1 Pinguicula primuliflora | reverse complement strand
GCAGATATGGTTAGGGGGAGCTTTACAGAGTCTGCACGAGCATTTACTACTGCCATATATTCTGACGATGTACCCCGAAATGAGGTGGAAGCTATGAGTAATCCTAAGTGGAGACAAACTATGGAAGTGGAAATGGATGCCCTAGACAAGAGTGGTACGTGGGAAAGGTGCCAGCTACCTCCCGGTAAGCGACCAGTTGGATGTAGATGGGTATATACAATTAAGAGGATGGCCGATGGTTCAATTGAGAGATACAAAGCACGACTGGTAGCCAAAGGATACATGCAGACGTATGGGATCGATTATTTCGAGACGTTCTCTCCGGTGGCGAAATTGGATACGATCAGGATATTGTTCTCGGTTGCTGCGAACCGGGATTGGCCCCTACACCAGTTCGATGTGAAGAATTCGTTCCTTCGTGGGGATTTGAGTGAAGAAGTATATATGGATGGCCCTCCAGGTTTCTCACGTGACTTCCAGACAGGCGAAGTGTGCAAATTGAAGAAGGCCTTATATGGCTTGAAACAATCCCCTAGGGCTTGGTTTGGACGGTTCACTATAGCTATGAAGAGATATGGGTATACACAGAGCCACTCAGATCATACACTATTGCTGAAACGCCAAGACAGTGGGATCACATGCCTAGTCATATATGTGGACGACATGATTATTACTGGTGATGATGAAGAAGAAATTGAGAACTTGAGGACAAATTTGTTTGCAGAGTTTGAGATGAAGGATCTAGGAAGGTTAAAATACTTCTTAGGAATTGAAGTATCTCGATCAAAGCAGGGAATCTATATCTCACAGAGGAAGTATGTTCTAAATCTACTTGCCGAGATAGGGTTGCTTGATAGCAAACCAGCAGAGACACCTATGAGTCAGAATCATGGCCTAAGAATCATTGAGGGAGCAGAGACAATCGACCGAAATAGGTACCAACACTTGGTGGGCAAGCTGATCTACTTATCGCACACTCGTCCAGATATTGCATATGCAGTAGGGGTGGTGAGCCAGTTCATGCATAAACCCCAAGTTCATCACATGGACGCAGCATTGAGGATATTGAGGTACCTGAAGGGATCCCCGGATGTTGGGATCCTATACCAGAATCATGGACACTTGAGAGTTGAGGCCTATACTGATGCAGACTGGGCTGGGAGCCCAGTTGATCGTCGATCTACTTCAGGGTATTTCACCTTTGTTGGAGGTAACCTAGTTACCTGGAAGAGTAAGAAGCAGAAGGTGGTCGCACTATCGAGTGCCGAGGCAGAGTTCCGGGGAATAGCACGAGGAGTTAAGGAAGTCCTGTGGCTGAGGAGCTTGATGATGGAGCCAGGCTTTGATGTGACCGAGGCGTGTCCTCTTATGTGTGACAATCGGGCTGCTATTCAGATCTCACAGAATCCAGTGTAGCATGATAGGACCAAGCATGTGGAAATTGATCGTCATTTTATCAAGGAGAAAATTGAAAGTGAAATGATTACACTTCCATTCGTACGCTCAGAAGACCAGCTGGCAGATATCTTGACGAAAGCGGTCAATGGCCATATATTCCATGATATTTTAGACAAGTTAGGTGTTGGATACCCCACACCGAACTTGAGGTGGAGTGCTAGGAATATATGTGCAAATAAGGAAAATGGATAAAGATGAATCCCTTCCTTATATGAGAATTCCTTAATTAAAGGGATTGAGAAGTCCTATATATGTATGTAGTGAAAGAGATGAAAATTATCAAAAAAAAAGAAAGAAGAGAAGTCCTCTCTTCCGTGGAGTAGGGTTTATTTCCCGAACCACGTAAATTATGTGTTCTTCATATTCATTCATACAAATCATACACACAAATCATCAAAATCAATCTTTAACCCAGAGAAGGTAATTTACAGTTACACACAAAGGTACTATTACAGACATACACCTAATCAAACTATACTGATTTTCTATGACAGTAGATGAATCAACTAACAAGACAAGAAGAACCCCAGAAAAGTTGTGATTTGAATGACTTAAATAAAATTGGTAAATCATTCAAATCATACAAAAAATTGAATATTGTTTTAATGTCGGCCGTCCTCCTCGCAAAAATGTTGATATTACCAATTACATTAAAACAAAGTGTGATAGGGACTAGTTGCATTCGATCATGCTGTCCTTCTTCTTTTCTTGCTGGCAGAATCTGCAAAAGTGCATGGATCCCACCTGCAGCAGTTTGAAGAAACTTGAACAGAGTGTTGTGGCTGCATATCCCACATGCTTCTCTGTTGGGAGAAGCCCATCGTCTCGTCTGTTGGCTCCTGAATTAGTTCGTCAATAAATTTTTCGTCATCGCTGGAAAGTGCATTCGGATCTTGTGCAACGGAAGGTGCATCCCAGTTGCTCTGTTCAGAGAAGACCATTGTCTCGTCGGTTGGCTCCTGGAGTAGTTTGTCAATCAAATTCCGCTCATCGTCGTCCAGTGCAGCAGCAGCATCTGTCTCGCCGCCGGCAAATGCAATCGGATCTTTTGCAACGGAAGGTGCATCCAACATGCTCTGTCCAGAGGAGAAGCCCATCGTCTGGTTTGTTGGCTCCTGAAGTTGTTTCTCACAAAGATGACAGTTGCTATTCCAGTCATCGTCGTCCACAGCAGTAGCAGCATCTGTGTCGCCGGAAATTGGAATGGGATCTTGTGCAGTGGAAGGTTCATCCACGGTGAATTCGATATCATCGAGGGATAAAATCTCATCCGTCGGTACAAGGGAGTTTCGCCGCACAACACCGTCTGATGCAGTTGGATATACGGCTGCAGTGGGAGAGGGAGAGCAGGCATCGGCAGTTACGTTGGAAACGGATAGTGCGGTGATGTCGGAGCTTTCATTAGCAGAAGCAGCATCTCCATCATTCCCTTTATTCTTCTTCCCCTGTTGTCTCACGAGTTCATAGATTTTGCAAAGAACAACATCATCCAACTGTGACACAAGGAAACACTGACAGGGAGTGAGTAAAAATGGACTATATTATATATATATATATATGTATATAATGAGGTAAAAAAATAAGGGTGGAGTGGAATGAATGAAGGAAATTTCAGTGCATACCGTCATGTCATCGGGGTGTTTTTTTGGTTTTGTGGGGGTGTTATTAATCTTGTATTCATACATATGCCAGTTTGTCTTGGTATTCTTTTGTGCCGTGCCTGTGTAGTATACCAATGATCTCTTGGAACCAACGATGTTGTTCTTGTGTCCGTACCCATCATCATCAACGAGTATTTCTTGATCTTTTGCAGTGGCCTTCCAGAATCCGTCTCCAGCATCTCGCTTGGGGCGATCACCTCGGGGGTACTTCTTTACTGTGGATGTGAAGAAATACCATTCATCCTCTCCCATGTCAGGATATCGATCTGGAGTACATACAATGAGCAAATATAGATAAGCAGGTGTGCTTGTGAAATGAAATGAAACCCCCAGGTATAGACAGGCAATTAAGTTCATACATGATCAAGAAACAAGAAGCCGAAATCGTAATTAATTTTTTATTAATTATTAATACATGATCTTGTGATGATGGTTATCGGCATAAAGTTGAGAAAAGTAGGAAAACCCTAGAAACGAATTCATATGATGAGAAATATATAATTGGTAATAAGTAAGTTACAAATTACAAACAATAACCAAAAACCTAGTTCTTCGATCGAAACAAGAATTATCAAGAAACCAAGAATATGGTTTACGAAAATCATTTTGTTAACTTACTATTCGATTGAATTCCTCAATAAAAATTCAACGTACCAAGAAAACCCATCTTCTACGCATGATCAAGAAACATGGCCAACTGTAATCAGTTTTTTTTAACAAGAAAAAAAGAAGTTTTTTTTAACAGGATCCAGAAACCCTACATCTATTACACATGATCAAGAAGCCCTACATCTATTACACATGATCAAGAAGCCCTACATCTATTACACATGAACAAGAGACAAGAAACCCTACATCTATTACAAGTTAACGTAGAACAATTTTTTAAACAAGATCATTCATTACCTGCAAGATCATCAGGACTGTGATCGTAGAGTTTAACTTCGTGCATGCCATGAATATTGAAATTGATATGCGGCTCTTGAATCTTCTTCATAAGATAATCTCGAATAAGTTGTTCATCTGTAGGAACAAAGCGAAAACCGCTCGGAACATTCAGCTGCACGGCGGTGTGTTTCTTATTCTCAAACGCCATCTTCGGAATAGTCACTGATGAGTTTAGGGTTCCTGAATTTGTTGGTGCTCGGAATAAATATAGTGCGGTCAAGTCAAGTATATATATATAGGTATGTATTAGGGTTCAGGAAACATTGCTTTTTCTTTTCTTTTCTTTTTTTTTTTTGTTTTTTTTTGGAAACATTGCTTGATTATGAAGCTTTATTGGATAGCAGATTCTACGTAAGATTCCAAAGCCATGAGTTGGCTGTTGTCCATTTAGGGTTGTGTTTAGCTGACATAATTATGTAAAAATTAAATGCGAAAACACTATATACAGAATCTATCTAATAATATAAAATTACAATTTAAGTTTTATTTTTATAAACAAAATTTTTCCAATTTTCTCTTTAATAAATTAAAACTTAGATTTATTTCTAATTAAATTACTAGGGTTATTTGCAATAGTAACCTTATGAGAAATTTATTTTTAAAAATTAATCTTAAAAAAAAGAATTGCAAACATAACCTCCGTCTTTAAAAATAAATCAAGAATCGAATATATTTTAGTTTACGAACTCAATGATTATTACTAAACACACAGTTAACTTGATCACACTCATTCCCACAAGACCCTTCTACGACCGTATGGAAACTCGATCATCGGAAAACTAAAAACCTGCAATTTTTTCGGTTTTGTTTTTCTATTTTTTCACTATTTCCGGCTCAACCACTGGTCCGAAAACATACTCAGAGAGAGGGATAATCGACAGCCCACTGTGAAAAGGGTGCATTTTAAGCTAGTTTATTTGTTGAAGGTGCGCTTGACCCGAGTTCTATTTGATTTCTTGTTCCAAACTTTTAAACTCTTCCTTTCCTCTTCTCGTGCGTCGCTATCGTTACAATCGAAAGATGAGTCATGCATTTTCTTGTGAGATTTATACTTCCGTATGCTATTTACATTAGGCGCTTCATTGCATTATAAGAATGAGAACGTGAAAGTAAACAGATAGTTGTGTGTCTCACACGACTAGTCGTCGTTCATTCATTCGGTCTTGACACTACCACTTTTGTCGTAATACCCGACTCTATGATTTCCACACATTTACATACGATGCTTTGTTTTCTATTGTCTGCGGATGATGCAGATGAAAGTTACTGTTTATGGTCATTGATAAGTTTGTTGAATTAGAATCTATTACTGGTTCTTGAATGTTTTCGACACGAGGATTTCGAAAGTGGTGACGAATTTTTTCGCCAATCCGAAGTCAACATTTTTTTGGTAAACAAAAATCGGTAAGCCTAGTTGACTCCAATCGAAATATGCTAAATAGTTTCATTATTCCCATGTCGAGACAATTTGTGAGCCGATCACAAATTTTAATTTGAGCCACTTCACATCCTAAAAAATTAAAAATCTATAAATATATGTTTCAAGTGGAAAATCTTAACCCAAAAGCTATTTTTCAATCGTTGAAATTAAAATCGATCGACCTGTCTGGGACTCCATGCGTGGAAAGATAATTCAGGTCCGATTGGGCTACTACAAAAGTATCAAACTGGTTGGAGCCATAAGAAAAAAGCCCAATTTGGAGGCCGAAAACATGTAAATATGTACATAAGACAATTTTCCCTTCCTCAAGCTTTGACTAGTACAGTGATCTGCTCACTTGCAAAAATACCAAACCCAAGCAAGTGCAAGACCTATCAGCTTATGCACTTTTATAAATAAAATCATTACAAAAATAATATTGACAAGATTAGCTAAAATTTTTCCACACATCATATCCCCACAACAAAGTAGATTTGTCAAAGGAAGACAAATCTCAGATAACATTCTAATAGACAAAGACAAGCAGAAGGCAATAGGAGAATCCATCAACTCAACACAACGGCCTTACCAACATTTCGCATCTTTGGGGCAAGGATATTGCAGATAAAGATCTCCAGCAAGGGAAGACTATAACTCTGCAAATTGATGAAGGAACAGCAGCAAAAATGAACACTTGGATGAAGAAGCCGGAGACACCTTTAGAAGCTAACATTAGATGCCACATGAAGGCTTTTCCACATGTGGAAAGTGTGCAAAAAATGTGTAATTTTCTTTTACGAAGTATTGGGAATTATTTTCTTGTAAAAAAAAAATTGGTAGAGGAGGTTGGCTGCCTAATAAAATAATTTTTTTTAAAAAAAGAAAAGAAAAACTTGCTCACGAAATGCCGAGTGTCATGGTTCTTTTTACTATCCACCATGAGGTCTTTCTGACTTTTCTGAAGAATTCCTAGACATGATCTGGAGAACAATCTCCAACTACTCTTTCTCTATCTTAACTTAACAAATGGCCAAATTCATGGTCCTCCACAAAAGGCCTCCGACAGGGTGACCCTCTCTCCCCCTTGCTCTTCATTATATCAGCCGAAGTTTTAAGTAGAAATCTAAATAAACTAATGTCAGAAAAACCTAGATGTGCTTTCAAGGTTCCCAACGGCTATCAAACCATATCTCACTTAGCCTATGCTGATGATGTCATAATCTTCACTAAGCAAATCAAACCATACATACCCAATAAATTCCACCCTTAGGCAGGGTCTGGAGAGAGTAGGATGTACGCAATCATACCCCCACCTCACAACAGAATGTGGAGATTGTTTCCGTGGAGACCCCAGGCTCTAAAAAAGAAAAAAGAAAATAAAATAAAAAAAATAAATAAATATATAATATATATAATAAAATAAATAAATATAATAAAGATAATAATAATACTAATAATAATAGATAATAATAAAAAATGAAATTAAAATAAAAAAAAATATAATAATAATAGTAATAATAAAAATAATAAAATAATAAAAAGGTGAAACAACTATAAACTGAAATACCTACTTATCACAGCCATGCACTATGCACATACCGGAATAAATGAATGTCTACGCAAATAACGATCGAACTAAATAACTAAATGTGTATCAGTCTAGATATCAATAAGAAAATAACTACACTATATAGTCCTATGTATCTTTAACCGTAATATGGCATCTCCAACTCGTCCTATCAGAGGTCACGTCCTCGGAGAGGTTTAATCCTACTAAATCTAGCTGAATCTCATCCTATGTACTCTTAGGTCTCCCCCGCCCTCGTCGTCCTAAAGGAACAAAAGCATCTCTTCAAGCCTGTTTTAAGCTTCTCAACCAGTATGAACGATGTTCTGGTCAGCTATAAACATCTCCAGAAGTACTTTCGTCATCTCTACTAAAGCAACCAGACAAGACATAAACTCTATCTCCCGCTGGTCAGGATTAAAACATGTGATTCTTCCAATGATTTACATTGGCACGCCTCTCTACAAAGGGAGGAAACGCTCTCACCTATTCTCCCCTCTAATCCTCAAGATCCAAAAAGGCTTGAGGGTTGGAGCTCAAAGTACCTCAGTCAAAGAGGGAAACTTATCCAGTGCATCAAATTACTGCTCTAATGCCCTCGAAATTCATAATCAAACAGCTAGAAAAATTGTTTGCCAAATTCTTCTGGGGTAATAAAGGAAACAAACAGAAACTACATTAGAAATCTTGGAAGAGCATCTGCCTTCCAACGCAGGAAGGGTGTTTAGGTATAAAAAGTATACAACACATTTGCCAAACCACGAGTATGAAACTATGGGGGAAATTTAGGTAGAGAGATTCTCTCTGGTCTAAATTTTTACATAACAAATACTGTAATGACCACCCCCTGCCCGTGCCCCCATTAAAATAACTCATTCACATGGTTGGAAAAAGAAAATTGAAAGCAGACCAATAATGCTAAAGCACACAAGATGGCCCTTGTCTACTTGTATCTTTACTTGCTATGCATCTTATCTATGATTCTAGATGGCATGTTGGTAGCTTACAGGGATTAGCTCCTTCACAACTGCTGCAACAGATTACACAAGTCTTGACTGATCATGACTCAAATTACCCTTGCTAGGAGCCGGAGGAAATAGGTAAGTTCTCCAATAGAACTGCATGGGAACTGATATGTTCCCGAGGGGTTGGAGATGACAGGTTTGCCCGAATATGGGATGCAAATATACCTACTAAAATTAGCATATTTCTCTAGAAAGCATTGCACAACATTTTACCTGTTGACGACAAACTAAATTCTAAAGGTATCCCTTTAGTATCTCGTTATTCATGCTGTTGCACCAGTCCTCAAGAGGAAAGTTTGGATCACTTACTCATTCAAGGAGAGTTAGCACAAGAGATCTTGCCACACTTTGGGTCCATCTGTGACATCACTACTTCTCCTCCAAGCCGCGCGTTGCTGGAACACTCAAACTCCTCGATCCTTCACACAGGTAAGAGTAAATTACATGCTCATGTGTACCTCCTGACTTTTGGCATTGTCTGCTAGCAGATGTGGAAAGCCAGGTGCACTGCACGCCATGAAGAACAGGAAATGGATACTCGTACAGTCGTACAAGCTGCAAAAAAGCAGATATGGATGGTATGAGCATCGACAACTCACTTTTGTACAGTAGATGTTGCAGAAACGAGATGCTTACAAATGTTAAATATCCATCTACCGGCCAAGCCAATGCAAGACAAACCATAGGTCGTCTGGAACCCCCCACCAGGTGACTATGTAAAAATAAACTGTTGTGGAGTAACTAACCCTGTAGGAGTGTTCGGAGGTGGTGCAATCACAAGAAACTACAAGGGGGAGCTACATCACGCATTTTTAACTACCAGTTCTGAATCTGCTACAGCGGCGGAAACAGAGGGTCTACTGGCGAAACTCCAGCATTGCAAGGCCGTGGGCTATCCAAATTTATAATTGAATAAATGCGGCATCCATAGCAGCTGGAATCTTGAACATTGAACATGGGTTGAGGAAGATAAAACGCACCCTTAGCAAAATACAGAACCTGCTGAAACAAAGCTCAGCATACACGATAAGATATGCGCAAAAGGATGCAATGAAGCAGCCAAAGCCCTTGCCTCATGGCCACCACTGTCCCTGGCTCCCAGCACTACTCCCAAATCTCTCAAATGTTAATGGAATTTCGAACCCAAATGTTACAAGATAGCTGGAATGAAAGACTACAGTACTGATAGGTTGCTCACCACACTTCATTCACAGGTACATTAGTTGCGTTTTTTTTTTATAAATGTGCATTGCAGGTACTTGCTTCAATGCCACACCTCAACAGATCCAACACAAACTTTAGATTGAAACCATATAGTTTAGCTATTTTGCTATATTATGTAACAGTTTGTGGCATTTATTTCAAAAATGCTAGGATAGCAATGTATGAACATTACGGCTCGTCAGTAGTCAATTTTTTCATTAACGCGTAACCCGTCCAAAATTAATGTACGGGTTTTATAAAAAAAAGTAAATCATATGAACCTTACTAATTTTATTTTTAAAATTAATATTATTGCAGTTTCGTCACCATAAAAAATCTAAAATCACATCCTACAAACCCAATGGCTAAATAGTATAAACTCTAAAAAAAACCTAAACTGTAGTAGCCGTAAAAATCTAAATTTATGTTCTATAAACCATAAGAGCTAAATGTTATAAACCCTAAATCATATATTTTAATTTTTTTTAATTTTTTTTTGCTTATCTTGTAGGTTAAAAAAAATAATTAATTAATTAGTGGTATTTGTGACTATTCTATTGTTACTTATATTTTTTTAAAAACTCATTTATTTTTCATATTTTCATATTTCTCACAAATTCGTATATTATTATTATTAGTGATATTAGGGCTATTATTATTAGTGCAATTACGATTAGTTAGTATTATTTGTTGATAGTGGTTTTAGCTCGTAGAGAATATAGCTGCTGGTACTGACTATGGTAACTTGAGGTC